>SCLG01000455.1:0-34782 GCA_004367875.1 Oikopleura albicans | reverse complement strand
TTAATCATGATATAAATTACAATGACGATTGGCATTGAAATATAAATAGCCTTTTTTCAAGATCAAATTATTTTTATCTTCGTGACAGAAAATGTACCCAATTTTTCGTTAATATCTGCCTACGGATATTTAAATCAAAATAATGCGTTTTTAACTTCAATTTGCGTCGACGTAGGTTTAAAAAAATGAATGACTGTAATTAATTTCAGGATATCCAATAAAATAGCCCGATTCGATCCGAAATTTGATCCGCAAACTGTAAAAGCCAATCAGCCGCCGACAATAAGATTTTTTAACCTACGTCGACGCAAATTGAAGTTAAAAACGCGTTAGTTTTTTACGCCAAGAAATGCTGAAAAAATATGTTGATCTCTTCCTTTGGCACATTTTCGTACGGATTTTGCAGTTCTTCCACTAAAAAATTCAGCGTATCCCAGCCCGAATAACTAAAGAGGCCTTGATAAAGCGCGATTACAATATCGCCAGCGCCGAATCGCGTCTCCGCCCACGCCAATGTCGTAAAATTTTCCATTCTGCCTTTGTCGGTGAAAAATAGAAAATAAAGTCCGGTTATAATGAGTACGATTAACGCTATTACTTTGGCATATGCGAACCAATCAGTCAACCGCGTCCCATATCGCACGTTTTTACAATTAATGAACATAATCGAGCAAACAACGGCGGCGGCGATAAGACGCACGGCAAAGGGGTCGGGAGCGCATTCATTAAACGGCTGGAGCATATAGGTGCCGAAAGTGATAGCTATCGTTAGGGTGTTCACTCAAGTCCAAATTTTTGCTCAATTTGGGGCGGCACTTCATATTTGATTAAATCTATTTAACTGTGTGACTATTTTTCTATGTGAGGATACCGTGGTGCGCAAAAGTTTGCGGCAAAACCTTTAAATATCCCATATCATATATCACAGTGAGTTTCAAACGCGAAAAAAATAAATAATGTTACCGCTTTTTGGTAACGTTGCTTGACAGCGCGTCTGAGTCCTATGTGGCCTGTAACTGGTCCTTTTTTAGCGCGTTCGGTCAATCACCGAAAGGCAATTTCCTTCTTTTTAAATATTTTGTATTATTCAACCTTTGATATTTTTCTCAAGGACAAATTTTTCAAGGAGAAATATGCATTTCCGCTATTTTTTTTTCGCGTGTTAAAAGATAAGCTTGACTGAACACCCTAGCTATCGTGGCTTGTACGGTGGGCTCAATTATCAACACGGAAATCCAGAGACGGAGAAAAGCAACAAGATCGCCAAACGCTTCTAATATATACGCATAGGATGCACCAGACTGTGACAAGAATAATAAATGATATAATCTTAGATAACCTTATTTAAGGTTTCATTCATTTGTATGGGTAAAAACTGGATTTGACCTTTTAATTTTATTTTGAAACAATAGGATTTTTAAGAAAAAAAAACTTTCCAATCACAGGATTTATCCTTGAAAGAAAAATCTCAAAAATGCTTGTCATTTTCGAAAGACCTGTTTCCTGTTTTAAATAAAGTTATAAAACCGGATACATTTTCACTAGGCATGATAGAGAAATATTTTTTTCTTATTTAAAAATTGAATTCATTTCTTTATGAAAAAACTGATGTAACCACAAAACAAATGAAAAATCATGAAGTAGTTTCAGGCGCCCGCTCAGCCGCGCTTTGTGGGGCTGCTCTGTCAAGTAATTGAAACATATAAAACGATTATTTTGGTAATTATACTTTTGGTTGGGAAATACTGAGAAAATATCACTCTTAACTTGATAATAGTTGTTCCAAGTTCGGCATAGCAAATTGCACCAATCAGAGAAAAAAGGCCGGAAAATGACCACGACAATAGCGCCATCGCCGGCGAGCCCGAATAAATAAGAACCGATGTCGGCGTTAAAAATATACCACTTCCAATAATATTCCCGACAATTAGGGTGACCCCATTCACAAGGGATATTTTCTTTACAAGTGTATTTCTCCTATCGACTCCCTTTTCGCCACCACCACCGGGGTCTAGTCTGTCTCCAGCCCCATCCATCGTTCAGATCTGTGGCTGAAACTTCGGTTATTATCAAAATATTTGTCTACCAATCAAAATCTCGCAAGTGCGCCACCTACCCGCAAATTAATATTTTAAACAAGATGAGAAATTAAGTTAGGGCCCTAAAGTTAACTCTCAGGGGGAAGGGGTTTTAGGGGAAATGTGTGTATATAAACACGCACTTAAAAATTCACAATAATTCAAAAAAACTGAGTTGTAGAGCTCGTTAAACTACGTTGATCTGACTATTCAGAAATTGATTTGGGCCACCAGGGCCCCCTAGAGAGCTGTTTGAAATCTCCAACCTACGCAAAAAATACCGTCAATGTATTTTTTTCGAAAAGTTGAGGGGGTCAGCAATACTCGTTTTAACCTTCGGTGTCTCCATATGCCTTAAATCGACGAAAAAACAAGTCGTGTGTTTATATACACGCACTTCCCCTGGGAGTTAACATCAAGCTTACTTACCATCAAGTTAGACTTACACAAAAAATATGGTATTTTTTTCAAAAAAAAAAACCCCGCAAAATACTAACAAAACATGATGTTAAATTATTGACACTAAATTTCGAATCTTGTTTAAAATATATTGGATTCGACTTGGGAAAGTTACATCTTTCTAGAGGTTTCGATTGGCCTGGTGAAAATTTGTGTTACATTATTTACGTACAGGTTACACAAAATAAGAAATAACAGTAAGAATATAGGCGTCTGATTTTGCTTAAAAACAAATTAATAAAACAAATTAAAGAACGTTTCCCAATTGAAAAAAAAAAATCCGCACAAATTAGAACGCCATGAATGAATTGTTGCAACAGAAGAATGTACGGCAGTCATTGAATCGATTCGACCCACCAATTGTAAAAAAAATATGTTTTAGAGTCGTTGTACCCATAACGTACGTTGATATTATATACCGTTTGCACATCCTCAATATGAACGATAGGTGTAATTACAAAAAAATGACTCATCATGTCTGACCCACGAGCTCATAGCGGAATTCAGAATTGGTGCAGAACTAGTGGATATAAAAAAGATTCTTAACTCTCAGGGGGAAGGAGTTTTTAGGAACCCGTAGGGGAAAAGTGCGTGTAAATAAACACGCAATTAATAAATTCACAATAATTCAAAAAAAAAACTGGTAAATCCAAGTTGTAGAGCTTGTCAAACTACGTCGATCTGATTATTCAGAAATTGATCTGGGCCACCAAGGCCCCCTAGAGAGCTGTTTGAAATCTCCAACCTGCGCAAAAAACACCGTCAATCGAATTTTCTCGAAAAGTTGAGGGGGGTCAGCAATACCCGTTTTGCTCTACGGGGCCTCNGGTCTGGTGAAAATTTGTGTTACATTATTTACGTACAGGTTACACAAAATAAGAAATAACAGTAAGAATATAGGCGTCTGATTTTGCTTTAAAAACAAATTAATAAAACAAATTAAAGAACGTTTCCCAATTGAAAAAAAAAATCCGCACAAATTAGAACGCCATGAATGAATTGTTGCAACAGAAGAATGTACGGCAGTCATTGAATCGATTCGACCCACCAATTGTAAAAAAATATGCTTTAGAGTCGTTGTACCCATAAAGTACGTTAATATTACAGGGTGGTTGGTTATAAGGTCAAGCCCCAAAAAATAACTTGACCTTAATGCATTTCAAAAAAAAAATGACTTGACCTAAGTGGAAGAAAAAAGTCCAAAAAGATATGATTTCTATAAAAAAATTATTACCTGTGTTTTACCCGTGTCGCTCTAAACGTATATGTGGAGTTCTAAATTTAAACCCAAAAAAATGAAAAAAAGACATGATTTATATTGAAAAAAAAATGCTTGACCTTAGTGCAAAAAAGATGACATGACCTTATAACGGTCACAACCTGTGACCTTATTACCAGACCTCCCTGTATATACCGTTTGCACATTCTCAATATGAACGCTAGGTGTAATTACAAAAAAAATGACTCATCATGTCTGACCCACGAGCCAATAGCGGAATTCAGAATTGGTGCAGAACTAATGGATATAAAAAGATTGTTAAGTAGCCCAAAAACGCCCAAACTTATTTATTTTAGCTTTAATTAATTTTTCCCCCTTTATTGTTCATATTGAGCACGAGCAACGCATACAAAAATTTTTTTTAATATATGGGTGCAATGGCTCAAATTGGTTCCTACGATGATACCTTAGTGTATATACATTATTTAAGATAGGTACAAAAATACAACCAGTTGTACAGACCCAATTATAAAGTACCTTAGAATTGTATTTTCCCCATATTTGAAAAAAAACCTTACATATTGGACCTATTTTATGCACCAACAACTGGTTTCGTAATAAGTAGAGTTTAAAATATAAATTATATTTAATTATAAAAAAAAATTTACTCTCACGAAAATTTTCAAAAATCCGTACTATAAAACCGACTCAGCGACTCCGTGATAATCATTAACATGAATGCGCCCATATTTGGAAAAGTATTTGATTGTATATAAAATAGCAGAAAATACAGCCATTTAGCCATTTTATCAATTAGAGTCCTTATGCTCTGTAAAGCATATGTGCAAACATAAGAAATTATTGACAAAATAAATTTAAAACAGCTGATTTATATGCTAAGATGCCATTAACACACATACCGCGGTATACCGATGGGTAGCTATGAGATACACTTTTTATTCTGAAATTTTCTTCATTGATTCATAGCCTATGAGTCATAGGCTATGACTCATAGGGCCAAACTATCTCGTGGTTTTTATACACGCCCTAACCAGTTATTTAACACCAATAACGTTGACAAAATGGGGTTATTTTTTAACTCTTTGAGCCAAAACGAATCGCGATTTATAATTATCTTAACAAAATTCAATTATCATAACACTTTTTGAGGAGTTTTAGTGTTAAGTTAACTGTGTAAGTGGTGTATTTTCCAATAAAAGTCATATATTATAGTCACCAGTGTTGTTTTATCACTTTGACGACACAAATACAGTGTTATAAAATCAAGGACCTACTTGACCTTAAACGCATTTTCCAAAATTTTCAAAAAGTGATCATATTTTTTTTGTTTAGGGATTTAACGCCAAGCGTTAACATTTGTATCGCCAAAGCCCGAACACACAGTATGTATGTAATCAAAGGTGCATAATGTAATGTTTGTTTTTTTGTTAAAACATAAACGTCGATACATCTTATGAAGTTAATTACTTGTAGAAAGCTTCGAATGTCTTGCTATAAACTTGAAGATATTTCAAATCAATGACCTACATATTAGGCACACATGGAATTATAGGAAAACAAAATCTCGCGAAAAAAGCACACTATAGTCACGTAAAACAGGTAGAAATGTAAACGGTCAATACTCATATCAATTACATTTGATTATGGAAATTTATGCGGGAGAAATAGAGTCCCAAAAACTACCCATAATCAAATGTAAAATATTTTATGTTTTATTCGCTAAAGTCATGAGGTAGAAATGTTAAAGATCAGTCATTTCGAGATATCTCTAGATAATTCAATTGTCAAAAAATGTCCTGATTATAAATTGCCCGAAAATCCCAACCAGCTATTTAATTTATAAATTAAAATTTTACGCACGACCAAAAAGTGAAGCAACTTCTCTGAAAAATTAAGGTAACGACTCGACCGGTATTTACCGGTTATTCAGTAACCACATTTTTAGTACTTCGAATGGTAACTTTCGAACGAAAAAAAAACTCCTATGAAAAGTTGCACGGAAGTATTTACATTCATCTGTGAAAATTCCATCTCTATTGTATCTGATTATATTCTATCATATGCATATCTGCTCTTAAAAATTACCATTTCCCTGAAAAACAATGGCCTCTCCCAAATGGCTGACCTTATATAACCGGCCTCTCCGTAACGAAAATCAACTACGAATATGAAGTTACTCTTAGGTAATCTGTGAAAGCAGCGCGGTCTTTTCAAGAAAACGATACTGGATTTTTCCCCGAAAAAACCATTTTGGAATTTTCCCTGAAATACGTTTTTTTGGAAAGACCGTGCTGCCTCTCTGAACGGCTGAAAAAAAAACGATTTCGAGGGACGGCTTTTTAAAGGTGGTATAAAACTTGGCACGTTTTTCTAAATGAAAAGGTCGTCCACAAAATATGATTGTTTTTTCCAGGAATTGCAAAGAATCTATTCTGTGTTTATACCGGCGAACTTTTTTCGATACAAAGATGTAATCGTGAAAAAGTGCTCCGAAATAAACATATTATATATTTTAACCTTCACGTTGCAAAAAAAAAATCATATTTTATAGACAACTATTTCACCTAGAAAATATTCAATTGAGAAACCTTGAAAAAGCCGCCAGACTTCTTTTACGCAACATATAAATATACATCAGTCGAGCCTTCCTGTCGTTCAATAAACGACTTTTCAAGTAAACTGTCAATTGACTTTTTAATCATTGGAATCGTCGGCTGAAAACGGCGGCCGGCTTCGATTTGAATTTGCTGGACGAGCTCATTAAACGACGACTGTCGCATTTTCTTCATGACGCGGGCAATACAAGCCTGCAGCCAATATCGACGGTCCTCATCAACCAATTTGATAACTGAAGCGCGATCACGCTCAGACATAGTGTCGTTTTTATCTGATAGTAAACATTATTTACTGTCCAATAGGGCGAACACAAACGCCATAATAAGTTATGGGTCCAAAAATCTATAAAGTCATGTTTTTTACACATTTTTAAGACCTCATAAAGACCATAAGACCTTTTTAACCATCTTGCCAGCGGGAGAGGACCAGAGGTCGGCACTCGGATTCCAACCCGAATTTTACCCGCGGGTTGGACAACGATTTTCAGGTTAAAAAAGTCGGGTAAAACTCGGGTAACGGAATTCGGGTGAGAATTTATCAGAGTTTTACCCGCGGAATTGGAATCGGGTTGGACAAGAAAAAAAAATCAAAATGCCGACCTGTGCTTCATGTAACAAAAAAATGTAAAAAGTCTTTAGTTTATAGATTTTTTATAGTATTACGGGGTTTTGTCTGAAAACTTTTTCTGAAAAAACATATTGAGAAATGAAAAATAAAATAGAAAGCTTTCTAAAACGCCAATATATTTGTTTAAGCTCTGCGTGAGTCTGACACGCCTAAATATTTTTTAAGACAGTTCTAGCATATGGGACACGTTTATATGGTCAAGTCTGTAAACTATTACCTTATGGCTAACGTACATTTGTTTACTTCGGGGGATGGACAGAGACCACATAAAATTATTATGATTTAAAGGTTGAGGCCAAATTATATACAGTGGTACTGCTTCATGATCGTGTCGTAACATATACATTATTTTAATTTAACCGTTTTGGGAATGATCATTTCTCCGAAATATATTTGATCAACTTACCACGTTGAGTATTTGGTATAAGTTTGACTTTAGTGCCTTTCCGGGCAAATTCATCATTAGCAACGAATGTTGAGTATTCCGTCACTTCTCCGTCGCCGCAAACCTTCAAGACTTCGTTCTCAACGATTGGTTTTAAGTGCTATTGTTCCGTTTAAAATTAAATAAAACCCACTTATTTATAAGTTTATACAATATTTTATAATCCGGTAAGTTACCCGATGTTTACCCGGATCGAGTAATACTCGGACACTTTACCCNAATAAAGTCAACAAAACTTTATATAGAAAAACAGAACATGATTCCCTATTTTAAACGTTTCCTTCATCATCTCTTTTGAATCAAGGCCAGTTACAACCGAAAGATCTTTGAATGAGCATTGTTCCATTTCATTGAAATTGAGTAAAATTCCGAGTTGGAAAGTGGTGACATGGAGCAAATATAATTTACTCGTCGCCATTGTCTTCACTTCGGCCTGACTCATTGTGTACATCCATTTCAAAGTACGATTTTTGTGCTGATTCCTAATTTTTCACCTTTTACAGATAGAATTGGCGTGGAAAACTACGTTTCAAAAATTCTTATGGTATGATTTTTTTAACAAGGTATTAAGGCACTTTTATTCCCGAAAATAGCGGCGCTAATTTGGCGAATAGCTAAAAATGGCCGTAATGGAAGTAAAGGCTGTACCCTAAATCTAAATTTATAAAATGCATAAAGCAAATGCACTAGGATGCCTGCTAAAATTTGACTTCGGAAATAACGATTAATGCAATGCAAAAAATGACTTGACCTTAGTGCAAGAAGAAAGTCCAAAAAGATATGATTTCTATAAATAAAAATTATTACCCGTGTCGTTCTAAACGTATATGTCGACTTCTAAATTTAAACCCAAAAAAAGTGTAAAAAAGGACATGATTTATCCTGAAAAAAATGACTTGACCTTAGTGCAAAAAAGATGACTTGACCTTATAACGGTCACACCTTGTGACCCTATAACCAGACCACCCTGTACTTTTTTTCAATTAAAGTTGTAAAATATACTGTGAACGTTGTTAGTTGCAAGGGGGAAGCCGAAAACTTGACCTTATAGCGGTAAAAGGCCCAACATGTAACTAACAACGCATGTAAATTGAAAAAAACTTACTCATAGAACCGCGAATATGCGTCGACATGTGGTTCGAGCGATCGTGGGAGAATAAATGATGGTTGAGTTCTCGTAAATGGCCACGATCCGTCCTGTAGCACTTTGACATCAATTCCTAAAAATATGTTCAATATCAAAATGCGTTCAACGTCCAAAAAAGATATGATTTCTATAAAAAAATTATTACCCGTGTTTTACCCGTGTCGTTCTAAACGTATATGTCGAGTTCTAAATTTAAAACCAAAATAAAAAGTGAAAAAGACATAATTTCTATATAACAAAAATTATTACCCGTGTTTACCCCTGTCGTTCTAAACGTATATGTCGAGTTCTAAATTTAAACCCAAAAATAGAGAAAAAAAGGCATGATTTATCTTGAAAAAATGACTTGACCTTATAACGGTCACACCTTGTGACTTTATAACCAGACCCCCTGTAATTACCAGAGCAAGTTCTAAAAAAGACATGACTTTTACCCCAAAATTATTAACGAGAATAATGAAAAGAAATGAATTTTACTTAAAAAAAACTTTTCCCAAAAAGCATGCTTTTGATTTGACCTTAGTGTCAAAAACCATAAGACGGTATTAAGATCTCAGAGCAAAAAACAGCATAAGACGTTATAACGGAACAAAATATCAGACCTTATAACCAACCCCCTGTAATTCACTAAAACCAACAAAAAATTGTGATTTTTCAAAAAAAAAAGCCAAAAATTGCCCGTTTCGAATATATACAGTGGTATCTAGCCAGTTTTGATACTAAATTCGTACAGACAATATTTCAATGATAATCCACGCCAAAAATGAGCATTGGTGTTGTCTTAGTATTCTAGAAAATTGCGTTTTTATCAAAAAATTGCCTAAAATCGTCAAAATCGCCCCCTAGCGGTTAAAATTCGGGGGTGCTGTAATGAGATTTTTTGATCAGCGGATCATGCTCTATCATGTGCTAGTATTTTTTTTTTGATTTGGAGACCCCCGAAAAAAACTTGGGACACCCTACCCTGTATATTTTATTTTTTACTAGCGTCCGAGGTTGTATATCGTACCTGTAGATCCATCCGTGACTGTTTTGTTATACTCGTCTTGTTGCGTGGCCGATTTCGTGATGTCTTCATACATACGTTTAATCTTTGATGTGAAGTCATATCTAATTTTGGTAATTGAGTAAATTTACTCTGCGATAATCTTTGATCACAAAAAAGGGAGCTCTCTTGACTTACACACAGACGCATTTAAGTTTCTCTATCATTTGCCGCTCTGCATCGTTGCTTGAGCTTTGACCGTATATTAAACGCTTGGCCAGTCGACGAGTATAATTTGCTAAAAAAGAGGTTTATAAGAAGAGGAAAAAAATAAATGAAATGCAAAAATGACATATTTTAGGGGAGATATATTTCGTTATGTTTCGTCATATACACCACTTGTGTAATTATCTTGCCGAAATGCAATATTTCGTCATATTTTCATAATATTGCGTCATATTTTCGTAATATTTCGTCATTTTCATCATATACATTTTAGCATGTGCGCCTACGTACTCCGCAGTTATCTTTCCATATAAAATTGCGCAATATAACTGCGCAAATGGTGTAGTGAAAAAAAAAAATACTCGTATGACGCAATACCTCATGATTTGAGTTACATACCGTGTGATAGGGCGATGACTACAAGGCTTTGAGCAATTTTCCTATGATTTTAACGCTATTATGACGTCATCGCCCTATCACACGGTATGTATATTTTAGTTATACAGTCCCCACGCCAAATAAGTTACACCCAAATAAGTTACGAAATGACGTAATTATCCAAATAAGTTACGCTTTTTCTTTCCGAGTCTAATTACCCAAATAAGTTACAATTTTTTTTAAATGATATTTTATCTGAAAAAGTTGTTATAAAAATCGTAAAATAACGTTAAAACAGCGTCATAAAATGTGTACTGCTAGAATACAGTCCTTATTTCCAATACGGACGTTTTTGATTCTCCAAAATAGTGTCCGAATTGGGGATAATTGTCATAAAGTGTCCATTTTTGGTTTTCGGGACATTTTTCCACAAAAAAGCGTCCGTGTAAGAAATCGTATGTATTCAGTGCGTCCGTATTGAGAGTAATGACTGTACACTTTTATGTTAGTTTACCATGTAACATGTACGAGATATATTTATGTATCGAGAACACACGGTCCAATTATGTTCTCTTTTATAATCTAAATTTTAGACTTTACAAATGTCATTTTTAGTCTAAAAGTCTAAGGGTTAAAACTTCAAATTGGATTTTGGGCTCTTGATACATAAAAGTTACTAACACATACACTTCACACCAAAAAGGCCAATTTTTAGGTTTAAAAAGCCTATTACCCAAATAAGTTACGATTACCCAAATAAGTTACGATTTTTTCAAACAGAAGTTGTAACTTATTTGGCGTGGGGACTGTATATGTATAACTACATATATGTAGTTCCTACAATAATTTCACTTGAGTGTTCATCTTGGCAGATAACTGTAGAGGAAATTTTTTTTCATCCTGTTGAAAATAAGGATGGTGAGAGTTGAAAATGCTAATTAAGGTTGACTCTCTTTGTTACACTATTAACCTCATTTAGGGTTAACCAAGTGTAAAAATATTGGTTTTGCTTTACTACTAACAGGATAAAAATAATATGAAAAATAGACTTATCAATGCTTTTTTGACAGACACGTTATGATACAATAACGTAGAGCTTAACTTTAATTTTCATCATTATTCATTTCCTTCCCAAATAAACTTAACTCTTGACCTGTATGGACACAAAGGTTCCGATCTACTAAACCTCAAAAAGTTCAAAAAGACAAGATTTCATGAAAAATGTGAATAACTTTTTTTTCTGTTAATTAGAGGATTAAAGTTGAGGTGCGAACAAGATTATAAAAAGATTGGCAGAAGGCTCTAACTCCCATGTCGCGTCAAAAATACCACGCAACAGGTTAATCAATAAAACAGAAATATTTTTTTGCTAGCGAATATTTGATTTATGTGACTTTATAACCACTGTTTGATATGCCTTATATTATACAAAGGTACGTATAACTTACACGGTATAAGGTTTGAATCTTCGACAATATGGCCAGAGATGCACATTTCATCGCGGGTTAACCGACCCAACCATATTCCGACCCGCGGGTAAAACTCGGGTCGGAATCCGAGTGTGCATCTCTGGGTATGACCAGAAAATTTTGTGAAAAGTGCATTGGGAGATTTGAGACTTTTCCGCGGGGTGAGAAAATTTTTTTTCTGGAAACCATCCTATTCGACGTAGTTTTTAATCCTGAATCCGCTCGTGCCAAAAAAAAATTTGCAAAAAAGGCTAGTTTAGGCGCTAGAGAGCAAAAAAGTGTCAAAAAGGGGTACATGACTGGGGCCCCCAAAATCTCGAATTTGAATAATTTTTTCTGGTAATTTAAGCATCCCATCAGTTTCTCCACATATTTTTCTATTGCATCGGCCAAAAAAAAAACTTGGTTTATTTTTTCAATTTACNATAGGTATCACACGGTATGTATATTTTAGTTATATATGTATAACTACTACATATGTAGTTTCTACAATAATTTCATTTGAGTGTTCATCTTGAAAGATAACTTTAGAGGAATTTTTTTTCATCCTGTCGAAAATAAGGATGGTGAGAGTTGAAAATGCTAATTAAGGTTGACTCCCTTTGTTACACTATTAACCTCATTTAGGGCTAACCAAGTGTAAAAATATTGGTTTTGCTTTACTACGAAGAGGATAAAAATAATATGAAAAATAGGCTTATTAATACTTTTTTGACAGACACGTTATGATGCAATTACGCACAGCTTAACTTTAATTTTCATCATTATTCATTTCCTTCCCAAATAAACTTAACCCTTGACCTGCATGGACACAAAGGTTCCGATCTACTAAACCTCAAAAAGTTCGAAAAGACAAGATTTCAAGAAAAATGTGAATATCTTTTTTTCTGTTAATTAGAGGATTAAAGTTGAGGTGCGAACAAGATTATAAAAAGATTGGCAGAAGGCTCTAACTCCCATGTCGCGTCAAAAATACCACGCAACAGGTTAATCAATAAAACAGAAATATTTTTTTGCTAGCGAATATTTGATTTATGTGACTTTATAACCACAGTTTGATATGCCTTATATTATACAAAGGCACGTATAAGGTTTGAATCTTCGTTGTTAGAAAGCACAAATTATGCTTTGAAACGAATTATTGTTACACCGGGTACGACGTTATGTTTTCGCTAAAAAAATCACAAAAAAAGGAAACATAATGGAACATAATGTAACAGTATGTAACTTTTCACATACTGAAAAAAATGTCTTTTCCACATATCGCAAAATATGTTCTCGGAGACATACTGAAAAAAAAGTCTCCTCATATTTCTGCGATATGTGGAAAAACATTTTTTTCAGTATGTGGAAAAGATACATACTGCCATTATGTTATTTTTGGTTGCTTTCGCCATTTACATAAACTGAGACTTATATGTTACCACTATTTAGATACACAGGGTGCGCCGTTAACCGGCACCCCGTTAACCGGTCTATTTGCCATTAACCGTCAGTTTTTTGCTCAGAAATTTTCCGGCAAAAACGCCCACATATTTTTCCGTATTGTAAACCTGTATACAAAAAAACTGTAAAGGAGGAGCGCCAAGTAAAGATAGGTTTCGTGTTTTTCGAAACCTACGCTTACTTGGCGCCCCTACCCTTACTTGGCGTTGTCACTTATCACAATTTTGTCTTGTGATATAAAGCTTGTGAGACTTGGCGTGGTTTTCATACAAAAAAAAACGTAAGAAGGCATGATTTTAAAGATTTTTTTCCCAAAAATCATGCTACTCAAAAAAGTGACTTGACCTTAGTGCAAGAAAACTGACTTGACCTTATAACGGTACAAATGGCTGATCTTATAACCAGCCCCCTGTACTTTTAATACACCACCTAACCATGTGAGTTAACACCATTTGGGTTAACAGTTTGTAGTTGAATTAACACTTTTTTTGTCCTTTTGTTTGTCTTTTGTTTCGGTATTTACGCCTGAATCCAAAGAAAAAGCCTATTTGCATTTGAGTCACCTACGCACTACCCATGTGGAATAACAGTTTGGATTTGAATTAACAATTTGCATATGAATTAACACCTTTTTTTTGGAAAAAATGTGTTAACTCATATGGTTAGGTGGTGTAGTTTTCTCGAAAAATGTTTTTTAACTTTACTGTGTATATTGTATACACCGGTTGCGCCGTTAATCGGCCACTAATTTTTTTTCTAAAACTGACCGGTTAATGGCTCTATCGGTAAATAATGTTATCTCTGAAAAAATTGGTTCAAAGTGGCCGGTTGACGGGTTTTTGGTCGGTTAACGGGTGGACGGTTAAGTACGCATCCTATGTATTTGCCTTTGCTTGATCATTTCTTCTAGAAACTCCACGTGCCGTTATAGGGTCAAAATTTTCGATAAAAATGTTCTAGACATTCCGACTCCGCCCTGCGCCATTAAAGGGTCAAAATACATTATCGGATCAAAATTTGTCCTCAAAATGTTGACCCGATAACGACGCAGAGGGCGTATGGTTTATTTCTCGATTTTAAGTTGTGCTTTACAACGAAATTACGAAAAAATACATTTTTGATACATACTAGAAAATTTTTTTTTTTGGTACATACTGGATATAATATTGAAAAAACATATTATCTAATATGTTTGCGAACATACTATAAAATATGTGTCAACGTGATTGCACATATTGGCTAATATGTTGACGTACATATTTTTCAGTATGTCTCCAAAAAGCAACCAAAAAGAACATAATGAAAAATAAGTTACCCGCGGGTACGGAATCGGGTATGGCCTGAGATGCACATTTCATCGCGGGTTACCCGACCATATTCCGACCCGCGGGTAAAACTCGGGTAACTTTTTACCCGAGTTGTGGTACCCGAGTTTACTCGAGCTCAAAAAAGTTGTCCAACCCATGTCAAACCCGCGGTTAAAACTCGGGTCGGAATCCGAGTGTGCATCTCTGGGTACGGCAAGAAAATTTTCTGAAAAGTGCATTCGCGCGAGCGCGAAATAGTGCAACATAACGGCGCACCCTATGTAATGAAATTTTGTAACTTTGTTTAAAAAAAGGAATCTTCATCAAAAAGGTCACTTTTTGATTCTTAATCCTGAGAGTGGGAAAAAAGGTTTTTTAATAAAAAAAAATCAGGCTTTAGCTTTAACTCGCAACTAAACAAACCTTGAAATAGATCTTTCTCTGAGACAAACTCCAAACATTTGATAATTTCATCCAGCTTACATTCTATGTCATCGCAACCTCTCTAAATAAGAAATGACAAACGTATATAGGAAAAGTCTAACGGTATAAAAAAAAATTATAAATATCAAAAGAGGTGTTAATTTTTCACAAACCTTTTTTAGTAGTTGATCAGAATACTGGGCTAATAAATCAGGTGCGCGTGCTCGTTGTGAGCCACCTTCCTTGTAATTTACAATAGTCCGCATCGCATCTTTTAGCGACTCGAGAAAATTCTTGTCGGGTTGAAAGGCATCTTTGCACTGACTTTTTAGAAGTTTTAAAACGCTTGTAAATCAAAGAAATTGTAAACCAAGAGCCCGCGGGAGTTAATAAGGGTTGTTTTTCAAAAAATCGTTGACCAATCTTTAATAAGCACCCCCTGTAGATATGCTCATTAAAGATCGGTCAACGATTGAAAAAAAACAACCCCGTATTAACTCCCGCGTGCTCTTGGTACAAATATCTGAACCACGGTCGAAAAACCGTAATTTGTTGAAAATTCGAGTACTTTCAACTTTGACGTCAGCTGTCGCGTTAACGCAATGACTTTCATGACACTAAAGCGCCCCTTAGTTTTAAAATAATGGTTTCTCCAAAACAAAAATTTTCCTTTTAAAATTTAATTTGACCCCTATTTCATTAACATATTTTCTAAGTAGACAATATGTTAATGAAATAGGGGTCAAATTAAATTTTAAAAGGAAAATTTTGGTTTTGGAGAAACCATTATTTTAAAACTGTAGTTACAAAATAAATATTTTGTAAAACTTTTTTGAACAAACGTATCTAAAACTTTCCTGTCGAGTTCGTCATAAGGTCGTCGAAATTCGACGCCGGGATGCGCGACAAAAACGTTATCAACGAAGCGTTTGTACTTATCATAATGTAAACAAACAAGGTCGACAAAGTCTTTGGCCGTTTTGGCCTCTTTAATTTTTTCAATGCCGATTTCTTCAACGTATGTTTTGAACATTTTTACGAGACGCGCCAGCGGACTTTCCATATTTTGAAAAAGGGCGTAGAGTTTTTGAAGTTGTTCGCAGTTTTCATTTCGTACCATCATTTTTGCCTCTTCAAATAAAAACTCGATGCCGTCGTAAATCAACGATTTCACAATTCGTTCCTTTCAAGGTTATCAAAGTGAAGGTAAAAAACAACCTCAAATGCCGTTTTAAAAGTAGACTTAACCTGAGGGCCACATTAAAACCCACGGCTATGAATTGTATTGTTATTCCAAAAAGGCTATGAACTTGGAAATTGAAATGGAAATTTTTAAAACTGATTGGAATTATTAGACACGGCAAACCTTGTGAATACTTGGGGGCATACAAATACTAAAACCGATAACCGTATGCGACATACACTATTTTGATAGGCACTCAGACGGTATACTATAAATTGAACACACAAGGTGCGGAGTTATCTTGCGAACTTGGTCCTCGAAAAGTCGCAAGATAAACGTTTTTCGCAAGATAACTGCTCAATGCCTAGGCGAAAACGATGAAAAGCCCCCAAAACGAAAGTTTGTGATATTTTACCACTCATTATTTTGGTTTATTATTACTTTTAAAATTTTGTAAAAAAATTTTGCAAACTATCTGCTGAGTGCGTGGGCGGAAGACGCGAAAACATGTTTTATGAAAAGTCTCAACATGAGCGTACGAATGGCAATTTTTGCAAGATAACTGTCTACTCTAAATTCGATGCTCAATATTGAAAATCAATCATTTATATCAATAATTAATATTTATTATTTTTTGCTCTAACCATTTCCTTTTGTTTTGACATTGTGGTGCGATCGAGCAATTCGAAAGCGAGGCGTTCTTCATTTTTAAGAACATTAAGTACTTGCGTCATATACCAGCCAACGTCCCCACTCTCAAGAAAACGCCGCGCCTGGGCGTTATAGAATTGTGACGTTTCTTCGAGAAATCGCGTTTCAAATTTATCCTCGTATAACTCGAGTTTATTGCGCGCTTTGTGATGACAAACCTAGTTTAAACATGGTTTAAATTGAAATTAAATCTTGTTCAAGTACAATAATGATTTTTTTTTCTTAAAAAACTCAATTCCTAAAAATACGATTCAACAAATGACATGTCTTAGAAATGACAAAAAAAACTCGGTAATTACGTTCTACAGATGTCGGTTATCAGATGTTGAAAGACCATTGCATTTTCAAAGAAGCTACGACCTTATAATCATTTGAAAAAAAAATGTGATGAAAAATACGTGATTCTACAGAAGAAAAATGTGTATGAGGTCTTCACGTAAAAAGTCCAAAAAGACATGAAAAAACTCAAGACCTTAAGGTGCAAAAATGTTATAAGACCTTTATACAGTCCTTAACCATTTATCGGACGCTTTTTTGGCCAAAATGGGGTCATTCTAATAAAAAAATGAGCTCTTTTGTGACGTTGCTCATTTATCTGACGCTATTTTCGAGAACCGAAAACGTCCGATAAATGGACTGTAATAAGGACTGTAATAAATGGACTGTAATAAAGACTGTAATACTTATATTACAAATTTCAGCAAAACAGGAGTTAAAAGTAAAAAAATATTTCATATATAGTAAAGCAACTAAAATTTGTATTTATAAAAAAGTTTTTGGCTTACATGTATGAATGATTCGACGGCACAGTTGATTTGTTCTTTTTGGTCTTTTCCAACATTATCGTCGAGTCGCATCCTTTCAATAATCGACAAACATGCCGTAACCAGTTTATCATCAATATTGTCGAGCACTTTATAGCGCCATTTTTCGTATGCCAAATCTTTTATTTTCAAGTAGCTGTCGACGGAGTGATTGTCGACCATGTGGAGTTCGGCATTATCATAGTGTCGCCGGTCAATGTGATTTTTGTTAAGATAACGGCACATATTATCCGCGGATTTTGATGCTTCTTGGTACCCACACCATTTGATTTTATACTCTTCTAGAAGCCGTTCACCCTGCGACAAGGGTTAGAAATAATTTTGAAATTAACCGCCTAGCGCCCGTCTGGGCGTTTTCCCAGTTTGTTTTCCATCATTTCTAAACCTAAATTTTTGACCCGAGATTTCCACAAGTTTACTTTGAACATACTTTCAATTTTTTATCCCGACTTAACAAAAAGACTCATGAGTTCAGCCCAAAAAGTATTTACGCTTTCAATATCCAAATATTTCCAGCCCTGGCCTGAAATGCATCTAGCCTCTGGGCAATTTCTTCAGCTTTTTCGGCTAAAAACTCGGATAATTTTAGATACAGCTCGCTTGATTTTGGTTCGGGTGTGGCAACACAAATTCTGTATATCCTGCTGTATGACTATGGTGGGGTTTTTTTCAAGCTGCAACAATTTATAAAACACTGGGAAACGAACTTACCGGTTTATACAGCCGCATGAAATTATAAATTACCGGCGTTTTGAGATATTTCCATGATTTAAACCGGTCAGTTCATCGGATGAAGATAAAACCTTGTTGAATATTTCCAATTACGGTATGGCCGGCTATAAAAAAAGTCGTCTGTTGAGTCTTAGAATGCCGTCATAATTACAGGTACTTCCGGTCCAAAAATTTTCACCGGAAAATTTTCCAGTTCCATACCAAAAAACGTTTGTCAATACCTGTCTTGGGTTTCTCAGAATTTTTGCTCGCAACAAAAGCGAAGAGTAAATTTTGGGGTGTTCTAAAAAATGAGCTTGACAAATAACGAAAACTTCCACATTAGGCTGAACACTGTTCTTTCCAACTGTTTTATAAATTGGTGCAGGTTAAAAAAAACTCTAGCTGTGTGTATTGGGCACGAGAAAGTCGCTGTTCAAATGTGTCCTCGAGGTCTTTGCGAATTACAGCCCATTCTTCCTCAAAGTCGACTTTTTGGGGCTCCAACGTTTTATGTAACGGCATTGAAACCATCTGTATATGATTTCTAAAATTGATTTCACTTTACTAAAAAAACCATAAACAAATCTATAGACAGATTGTAAATTAATAGTTTTTTTTACAAAACAGGCGGTTTTTGGATTTGAACTGATGTGAACTAGTCGGTTATTTCCCAAAAAAGAGCTGAAACCGTCAGTAGTTTTAGTAAAACTGTTTTACAGTGGTACCCAGGGCTCGGCAAAGCCAGGCATTTTCATCATTTCAATTTGGCTTGGCTTTTTCCCCTCTCGAAAAATTTTGGCCTTTTCGCCTCTGAAAAAATTTTGTCTTGGCTTGGCTTTTTGTCCGATAAAACAAATTGGTTTGGTTTACAAAAAGCTCAGCCATGTGCCAAAAGCCAATCGTGCCAAGCCCTGGTGATACCCCCGAAAACCGCCCGCTTCGACTCGGGATAAACATAGTAGTAAAACTTCAATTACAAACATCATTTTTACAATTGTCAAAATTTTATTCACAGTTAACCGTTGTTCACCAGTTTACAGTTGTTGCACACAAGTGGCGGTTTTGTTTATTTAGGACTCATATGATGCCTGGCGCTAACGTACTCTTGTACTGGTGTGGGTCGTCAGTTTGTCACCGAGCTCGCCGCCGGTCTTACCAAAGATAAGACCGAGTACTACACATGTCAAAGCTACAAGCGAAATTTTCTCGGTAACACTTTTTTTCTCACTCCAGTATATTCTATACAAACAATGCCTTAAAAAATACATTCAAAAGATTACAATATAGTATCGATATCAATTTTTTTTTCGAAAATACAGGTCTTACAGAAATCTTACTCGCGCCCAAAATAAATGAGTAGTTGGCATAAAAAAAAACTCATGTAGTAGAGAACAATCAAGAACGGTTCACAGAAAGCGAATTTTTACTAACGGTAACGAATTCGTTTTTTTCGTTACACTAATGTGCAGTATAGATATTAGCAGAAATTTTTTCATAATACAGGTTTAGTCTCATGAAAATCGGCTGCGCGTTTCTAGTATACCGTGTCGGCATATTTTAAAATGATATTGGCCAATAGGAGCACCCCATTGCAAGAAAAAAGAATAAAATTGCTCTATTCTAGAAACGCTCAGCCGATTTTCATGAGGCTAAACCTGTATAACGGAGTGTATTATATCTGATATTAAGAATAACGCCATTTTCAACCCTCTTTATTTGAATAAATAATACAAACAAAATATTTTAAAGAATAATAGAGATTATACTATATATTTATCTTTTATTTATATACATGTATTTAAGAAATTCAGGGGTTTATAAATTTGTGGGTAATCAATAGTGCACCGGAAACCCTAATCCACAAACTTATAAAAAACCCTGTATTTTTTAAATAACAGCCGAGTTTTATGAAAATGAACCAGTTAGATTCTCATGGAATTTCTCAAAACTTGCTTGCTTGTTATTATCTTATGGATGGGCCATATCCTTCTGGCTGAAAAATCAAGTCTAATAAAAGGCTCATAATTGCTTGATTTTTGGGTAAATTTCAATACTGCGGACTTGGTAATGTTTTTTGAATCTGAAATAATTTCAAATTTTTTTGGAGAAATTCAATGAGAATCTAACTGGTTAATTTTCATTAAACTCAGCTGTTATACTCTTGTAAACAAATGTATTATTCAATCAAAAAAGAAAAAAAATGGCGTAATGCCAAAATATCAGATTAATTAAATATATTACAGTCCTTAACCATTTATCGGACGTTTTCGGTTCTCGAAAATAGCGTCCGATAAATGAGTATCGTCACAAAAGAGATCATTTATTTATTAGAATGACCCCATTTTGGCCAAAAAAACGTCCGATAAATGAGCGTCCGATAAATGGTGAAGGACTGTATGAATGAATGGAAATGTCACTCTACAATTGTTACAATTGTATTTAGCAGAACTGTATTATTTTTATTTTTTGGTCGCTGGCTAATCGTCTGCGCCAGCGGCAAGTTTTTCTCGAAGTAGTTCAACTTCACGGCGCATAATTTCGAGGGGATCCTTAGCTGGTTCTTTTTCGATTTTATCGAGGAGATCACCATGTAACTCAAATTCGGGCGCGGTCATTGGCTCAGCTGGTTTGCTTCTATGTTAACATTTTGACAAAATTTGTTTAATAGACTATTATTCAAGAGTTCTACCAATACTAATTTTATGTCCTCCTTTATGTGATCCTATAGGACTTAAAATGCATTTTCCAAAGACCAGAAGACCTTATAAACATCTGAAAAACTGGAAGACTATTTTGGTCTGAAAAATGTTTAAAACATGATTTCTGTGAATGCTATAAAACCTCAATGTCTGCAAAGAGCTGTTTAAATTGAAGACCTGATAACCGTCACCCCTGTACTTAACCCATATGAGAAATACATATTCGTGAAAGAATTTAAATTGACAAATATTTTCCTGCAAGTTGCAAAATGTGCCATAATTCCATCGAAGTAAGCGTCACACTGTTCCACATCTTCTATGTACATGAGGATTAAAATAAGGCGTAAAGTAAAAATACATAAATTACATGGTCCGAATAAAACGTACAAATAATAAATACGAGACTGAACGCTCTTTATGTTAATCCTATCTGGAAAGGCCAATAACTGATTACACGGGATCCATCAGTTAGTTCTTGATCGTTTTTTATTGCCGCTTTTGTTTTGACATCCTTCAGCCATTCCTGATCGAGTTGACTTAAGTAAACAGTTGACTTATTTAAAAAGTTGAGTCCAGGCGAAGTTGGATCATTTGACAATAATAAAGCGCCCGGAATTCACTCAATAGCATGGTACATTATCAAACCGAATCAAAATTCTAACCTACACATTTTGACAAAATTCTAACCTACACATTATGACAAAATTGTTTAGTAATATGACCCCTTTATGGTGTCAATTACAGAAATGACCCCAAAACGTAAATCGGACCCCTTTTTTAATCTAACAACCAAATAAATGTTAGGCTACTTTATGTATAAACATACCTAGTATCGACTTGTCTCATCAGGATGTGATTTCCTTGAAATTCATAATTGAATACCACATATTTCCTAATGGTATCTGCACGATTTTTGTTCAATACAATTTTCTTCTTCGCTTTTTCTGGCGCGAGCATGTTTTTTCCGATCGGATTTCTATAATTTTTTTTTACCTTTTTTTTTTAATTCTAAAAGTACCAAATCGAAACTGTCAAGTTTAATAACTGTTGGAATAAATTGTTGACAATGGTAAAAGTCTACAAGAAATAGTTTACACTGCATCCCAAAAAGAACCATTCGAACAATGTGCAGGGAAAATCCCCCACAGGAGTTAATATAGTGCAATCACATCAATTAATGTAATTTTCTAAGGTCAAGTTAAATGTTAAGTTTATAATCTTACCGAAACTCATGTAAAAGCGATACGGGGTGGATATAAGGTCTGTGGTAAAAACAAATTTTACGCTTTTGGTCCTACTCCAAAAATCATAGTTGGGGCCTCAACTTGGGGGAGCGTAATAATAATTTAAAATTCCAGGCGGCTACCCTAGTTATGTCGGATGTCTTATATTACCCAAAAACCTCAGACCTTATACATATTTCCCATGTCCACATTTACTGTATTTGGTAACTGTCGGGTTGAAAGTAAGAATTCGGACCGGTATGATTTTTAGGGAGCGATTTTGCTTTTGTCAAATGATCATTGAAGACAAACTGGGTTGGACAAATTAGTGGCTTGTCATAATTAAAGAAAGTCTTCGCTATAATTTCTGATTTTTTAAATAATGATTGCAAAAAATAAAATAGAAATACAGTTCCTGCCCTCATTTCTGAAACTTTGATATTACTCCGTGAAAAGAAGACCGCTGAAACATGTTTGCTGGATTTTTAAAATGAACAAAAATATAAAATAAATTGGTTTCAGTTACTAACTTATACAATCCTTACTCCCATAAAGGCCGTTTAAGGTTCTCGAAAAAAGCGGCCGTTATGGGACAAACTTACCAAACTGGGTAAAAGTGTCGGGAATGAGCGCAGAGACTGCAATAAAGCGAAATAAATCAGTAGGAAAATAATCAAGTCAGGTAGGAAATGTTAATCGGTTTTGGGCAATTATATCCTTCACTGTGACAATAAAGAATATTAAAAGAAAATTTTCGAACGCAAAAGTCCATCCAGACAAATAGGCACCGATTGAATTGTTGCAATGTACCAATTGCTCAAGCTCTAAGCCGAATGAAAAAAAAATTACGCAGGTCAAGACGGGCCGCCCGTTTCAAAAACTGACGTTTATAGAATCTGGGCATTCCCTTTAGTTAATTCAAAAAAAAAATATAATTATTTATATAAATATATATTAGATGATTTCTATAGCAAAATATGAGATAAATTTGTAGGGGTATAAATCAGAGGTCGGCATTTTGATTTTTTTTTCTTGTCCTACCCGATTCCAATTCCGCAGGTAAAAGTCGGGTTGGAATCCAAGTGCCTACCAGAGGTGAAATGGACGACTTTATAACTATTTTCCCCGTAACTGAGCCCGGAATTTCGTCCTAAACGTATATATTAGAGCTGATACAATTTGTACTTTGTTCCGATTCCATCGGTGAAAAAATGAAAAGGCAAATTTGAGAATGAATACCGTGTGTCCTAGGTATAACTGTCGCGTTTTAAGCAATCATTTTCCGTACCATTTATAAGAATATTTTTTTCTTATCACCGCGTCAGTCATAGCTCCGACAGACGGTAACTATTCATATTTTACTCTTCTGGATAAAATTCGGCGTGACAGCGCCACAAATTGACCTTTAAAACTCTGTTGATATATATCTATGTACAAGAGCGAAAAAAAAACAAGAAGGCTGATATTTAATTATTCATGCTAAAAAATGAACTCTACGTCTACCAAAGGTTAAAATGTTGAACTCTGGAGTAACAGCGCGGATGATTGATTTTGGTCGGACTCAGTCGGAGTCAGTCGGAATCACTGTCCGAATCAGCTCCAACATAATCCGCATCATTTCTTCTTTGTACTTTCTCACCAAGAGCTTCTTTTAAGATGGCTTTTACTTTTATCGTGTCATTATTATATTTTTTTAATATATTTTTTAATGCGGATGACTGATTCACTAAACGTTTAAAATTTAAAATGGCCTTATTTATAATAATTTTACGGATCGGTTTGCCTTGATTTAAAGTACAAACTGAATAACGTCATAACGTTTGGGCTTTAAAAAAACACCACAAAATATGTAGTTTGACCCCTCTAACAGCCACAGAGGGGGTCAAATTTCATTTTGAGGAGTCATACTACGCACCCCCTCCCAAAAAATGCTGTCGAATAAGCGGCATTTTGTACAAATTTCCAAGAAAATGTAATTTGACCCCTTTTTTGCATCTAGATGTTAGAACATAAAAAAATCAACTGCTTGAGACGACATTAATTGTCATTAATAATGACAACAAGCCTTGGGGACTGACAGCAACGGAAACCGCCGTGTCTCCACTGCCGTTAGGAATATTCGGATTTGCGCCTTTTTTAATCAGCAATGTGGTGACCGCCGGGTGGCTTTTAATACTTGAAGCGACCAAAGCCGTATCGCCCAGTTTATTTTGAAGATTCAAATCGGTAAATTTATTTGAAAGGAGTCGATCAACCACATCCACATGACCGCCATACGACGCCCAATATAAAGCTAAAAACAGAATAACTTAAAAACATTTTTCGGGTTATTTTTCTATCAAAAAATGTCAAAAGGGTGATTATATGGTCGTGGGTATAAAAGACCTTTAAAATGTTCTGAACTTTTAATGAAATCCTTAAAAAAACAAATGATTCGCTCCCAAGTTATGTAAAAATTCATTCACGTTCAAAACCCCAAGACGTGATAATTACTAAAAAACTTTTTTAAAGCTAAATGTCAAAGGTCGTTTTTTAAGCGACACAAAATTGCAATGAATGTGTCTCGAATATGAATGAAGATATGGGGTTGTGGTTTTCGGCAGACAACTGGAAATTGTTGAGAGTAAATATCCGCCAAAAATTTTTTTCAACCGGAACCGGAAGTACCGGTAATTTCCGTTTAAAGTACAAAAAACAGGATTCCTCGAAAAATCCTCGGTAAAAGTTTTTTTTAATTGTGGTCATACATTTAAATTTTTGAGACGGATTTTTGGTGGGGTCAAAAAATGCCATATGACCCCCATATGTTCGTATAAGTCCTTAAGGTCCAAAAAAATGCCATGCCATATGACACATATCATATTAACTGGGGTAATTAACTTCTGCCGATGATTCTAATACATGTTCTCCATACCTGTACTTCCGCTTTTATCTTGAGAGTTAATTGATATTTTGTTTTCCAAACATTCATTAACCTAAACAATGATTTTACTTAGTTAACTAAATAGATTTTAAAACAAAAACAATTTTTAGATTACATGTATCAAAAGAAGCAAATCGATGAACGGACTTTGGAGTAATTTTATAATGATTTTTAAGCCCGACATTATTCATAATCGAATTATTGCACCGCCAAGTTTTTATTTTATTTTAGGTTTGCTCCAATCATCGATTCGTTTTTTTTTGTATTGATTTTTAAATCTAGATTAACTCGCAGGGGAAGTGTGTGCATATATGCACACGACTTGGTTTTTCATCGATTTAAGGCATAAGGAGGCCCCGTAGGGCAGAATTGGTATTGCTGAACCCCCTCAACTTTTCGAGAAAATTCCTTTGGCGGTATTTTTGTTTGTGTAGGTTGGATATTTCAAACAGCTCTCTAGGGGGCCCTGGTGGCCCAAATAATTTTCTTAGTAGTCAGATCGACGTAGTTTGACGAGCTCTACAACTTGGCTTTACCAGTTTACCAGAATTATTGCGAATTATTGTGAATTTTTAAGTGTGTGCATACTTATCAAAAAGTCCTTCCCCTTGAGAGTTAATCTAAAAAAAATAAAAATTAAAACATACCCACTCGAGATTTCCCCTCTTTGCAGCCTCTTGAAGAGGGAAATCNATAACTTAAAAACATTTGTCGGGTTATTTTTCTATCAAAGAAATGTCAGAAGGGTGTTTATAAACTTCAACAGTTTAAATTAATTATTTTTATTTTAAATTAATTTTAAACATTAATTGAGAATTAAAGAAAAGAAAACTGGTTGATAATTGTATTTTATTGAAATTTTGATTTTTTACTGGTTGCGCGTTTTGAGTCATAAAACGCTAACTCTTAATTGCACACGTTTTTGCAGACTATTAAATTAAAGCTCTTGAACGTACAATTTTTTCCCATAATCGATCTTCCAATGAAAATGAACAGTTTGTCCACTGTAGTACGCATGATTTTATTTGGAAAGAAAGCTTTTTTGTTAAAAACAGCGCAAAATGGGTCGCCTAGATGGCCCAATTTCGAGATACCTACTGTATTAAAATAATGTTTTAGTTCTCGTTTTAAAGAGTCAGAGGCGATATGATTTATTTGGTCAAACCAAACCGACCACTTTAGAAAGTGGTTTAATCGGGAGAGCGACATTTATGTAAAATCGCACATCGTGTGTAGCACCGGCGCATCGGGGTTAAGGTCCAAAAAATGCCATGTCATATAACTTATCATGACATATCAATTAACTAGGGTATTAACTTCTGCCGATGATTCTAATACATGTTCTCCATACCTGTACTGCCGCTTTTATCCTGAGAATTAATTGATATTTTGTTTTCCAAACATTCATTAACCTAAACAATGATTTTACTAAATAGATTTAAAGAAAAAAAAAATTATATTACATCTATCAAAAGCAAATCGATGAACGGACTTTGGAGTTATTTTATAATGATTTTTAAGCCCGACATTATTCATAATCGAATTACTACACCGCCAAGTTTTTATTTTATTTTGTCGGGCTTAAAAAACATTATAAAATTACTAACCAATGACCTAAATAGGTTTGCTCCAGTCATTGATTCGCCTTTTTTGCATAGATTTAATCTAAAAAAATAAAACATACCCACTCGAGATTTCCCCTCTTTGCAGCCTCTTGAAGAGGGAAATCAACCTGGGACGATTGGCCATCACTGGCTAATAGATAATTCCCGGGTACGAGGCCACTTTTCCCTTTACAAGTGCCTCGCCACCACTCTTGTGATTGGTCCGAAATATACAAGAGATCGCCCTCTTCAAATGAGAGTTCATCATCGCCCTGGGCACTATATGCCCAGTTTGCCCGATAGACTTTTACCGCCGACGGTTTAGTCATTAGTTTTGGTCGGGCTGGTGGTGGGGGCATTCTAGAAATTATCTTAAAAAATTAAATTTAAAATATTTGCTTGAACATTGGTACAATTTAACACTCGTTATATTTACATTTTTGCACAAATAAATATTTATCAGATACATTTCTGGGGTTTGACATTGATATATTTTGCTACTAGTAATTTCGACGTGTCCCTTCTGGAACTTTTATTTTTAAGATCTTTTTTTAACTATGATTTTTCATACCTATGTTAGATCTAGGGCAGCGCGGTCTCCCAAAGAAAAAGTTTTTCAGAGAAAATTTCAAATTTAGTAGTATATTTATATAGAAACTGTCGGAGAATTTCCCTGAAAAACCATATCCTCGAAAAATTTTTCTAGGAAAAACCGCACTGCCTAGGTATATCTAGGTATATGACTTTTTCGAGGATATGGTTTTTCAGGGAAATTCTCGGACAGTTTCTATATAGATATACTACTAAATTTGAAATTTTCTCTGAAAAACCTTTTCCCTGAAAAACTTTTTCTTTGGGAGACCGCGCTGCCGACTCGGGAGTCTCTAGATGTGCATTTTCAATTTCCGAAAAACGTGCACATCTAGGGAGATATGCACACCTAGAAGTACATCTAGAAGAGGCAAGCGCACACCTAGAGACCTTGATTATATATGATATCTCCCTTAGTTAAGTGTGCGGTAGCAAAATCTATCACAAATTCATTACCAAAAAATGATTTTCCTTTTCTCTATTGTTAATGATTCAATTCCCAATTCAGTCTCGTAAAAGTACTGGACTCTGATGATATCGTTCGTAGACTACCATTTATAGCGTTAAACGTTTTGACAAATTCTCTCCGTTCCTCATTCGTCATATCATAACGACCGCGTTCGGCAATTGACTTCTTTCTGGAAAACAATATTTTTAATTCAACAATCCAATTCAAAAATCGTATTATAGCGCTACAATAAAGATCCTAAATTGGTCTTCATCCAAAAAAAAGACGTACAAAGACATGATTTAAAGATTTTTCCCAAAAAACAGGCTATTCAAAAAAACTGACCTTAGTGCCTGAAAAACTTGACTTGACCGTAGTGCAAAAAACTGACTTGACCTTATAACGGCACAAATGGCTGAACTTATAACCAACCTCCCAGGTGCATTTTTTTTTGATAATTTTCAATTAATACTTCGTTGAAACATTACTCACCTATAATTTTCTTTTTCTTCATGAAAGGCAAATTTACCATCCTCTGGCAAGTAGTGAAGGGGAATTGGTAAATATTCTTCATTATCAGGGTTGACATGCATTAACAGCCAATACGTGTTATGCCAACTTTCATCTAAAAATACACTGTGAAGTGTATGAGGCACCGAAGAAAAATTACCGAAGTAACTTGGGTCACTTTTTTTTTGGTAAACCATAAACTTGTTGAAGCAACTAGTCGCATAATTTTCGAATTATAGGTTTGAACTTTTGTATAATTTGTAGTTATGGTAATTTTACATCTCGTGGCGGAGCCGGATTTTGGAATTTCTACTTCGGTCAACGACAAAAATTACCTACAAGTTCCGTAAGTTCACTTTGAAGTTCAAATTCGTGCTTATAATTACCTTATAGCTATTATTATTCTAGTTATGGCCCGTTAAGGTCTACTTATGCTTTCTATCTATCACTTACCGATGAACAGCTTCTTTCCAGACAATATCTCCGGCGAGAAATGCCCTGATTTGCGCTTTTTTAAGTGCACGTTCTAGAAAAAACGCTTTATCGGCGATGCTGTCAGCATTGTCGCCATGGATCTGGGAAAGTCGACGANGAGATTTCCCCTCTTTGCAGCCTCTTGAAGAGGGAAATCAACCTGGGACGATTGGCCATCACTGGCTAATAGATAATTGCCGGGTACTAGGCCACTTTTCCCTTTACAAGTGCCTCGCCACCACTCTTGTGATTGGTCCGAAATATACAAGAGATCGCCCTCTTCAAATGAGAGTTCATCATCGCCCTGGGCACTATATGCCCAATTGGCCCGATAGACTTTTACCGCCGACGGTTTAGTCATAAGTTTTGGTCGGGCTGGTGGTGGGGGCATTCTGGAAATTATCTTAAAAAATTAAATTTAAAATATTTGCTTGAACATTGGTGTATTTAACACTCGTTATATTTACATTTTTGCACAAATAAATAATTATCAGATACATTTCTGCGGTTTGACATTGATATATTTTGCTACCAGTAATTTCGACGTGTCCCTTCTGGAACTTTTATTTTTAAGATTTTTTTTTTAACTATGATTTTTCATACCTATGTTAGATCTAGGGCAGCGCGGTCTCCCAAAGAAAACGTTTTTCAGAGAAAATTTCAACTTTAGTAGTATATTTATATAGAAACTGTCGGAGAATTTCCCTGACCCATATACCTAGATATACCTAGGCAGTGCGGTTTTTCCTAGAAAAGTTTTTCGAGGATATGGTTTTTCAGGGAAATTTTCCGACAGTTTCTATATAAATATACTACTAAATTTGAAATTTTCTCTGAAAAACCTTTTCTCTGAAAAACTTTCTCTTTGGGAGACCGCGCTGCCGACTCGGGAGTCTCTAGATGTGCATTTTCAATTTCCCAAAAACGTGCACATCTAGGGAGATATGCACACCTAGAAGTACATCTAGAAAAGGCAAGCGCACACCTAGATGCATTGACTACATATGATATCTCCCTTAGTTAAGTGTACGGTAGCAAAATCTATCAAAAATTCATTACCAGAAAATGATTTTCCTTTTCTCTATTGTTAATGATTCAATTCCCAATTCAGTCTCGTAAAAGTACTGGACTCTGATGATATCGTTCGTAGACTACCATTTATAGCGTTAAACGTTTTGACAAATTCTCTTCGTTCCTCATTCGTCATATCATAACGACCGCGTTCGGCAATTGACTTCTTTCTGGAAAACAATATTTTTAATTCAACAATCTAATCCAAAACAAAAATCTTATTATAGCGCTACAATAAAGATCCTAAATTGGTCTTCATCCAAAAAAAAAACGTAAAAAGACATGATTTAAAGATTTCTCCCAAAAAGAAGGCTATTCAAAAAAACTGACCTTAGTGCCTGAAAAATTTGACTTGACCGTAGTGCAAAAAAATTGACTTGACCTTATAACGGCACAAATGGCTGACCTTATAAGTTATAACCAACCTCCCCTGCATTTTTTTTTGATAATTTTCAATTTTGAAAATAATATTCAATTTTGAAAATAATTTTCAATTTTGAAAATTATCAAAAAAAAATGCAGGGGAGGTTGGTTATAAGGTCAACCATTTGTGCCGTTATAAGGTCAAGTCAGTTTTTTTGCACTACGGTCAAGTCAAGTTTTTCAGGCACTAAGGTCAAGTAGGTTTTTTGAATAGCATGCTTTTTGGGAAAAAATCTTTAAATCATGTCTTTTTACGTTTTTTTATAATTATAACTTCGTTGAAACATAACTCACCTATAATTTTCTTTTTCTTCATGAAAGGCAAATTTACCATCCTCTGGCAAGTAGTGAAGTGGAATTGGTAAATATTCTTCATTATCAGGGTTGACATGCATTAACAGCCAATACGTGTTATGCCAACTTTCATCTAAAAATACACTGTGAAGTGTATGAGGCACCGAAGAAAAGTTACCGAAGTAACTTGGGTCACTTTTTTTTGGTAAACCATAAACTTGTTGAAACAACTAGTCGCATAATTTTCGAATTTTAGGTTTGAACTTTTGTATAATTTGTAGTTATGGTAATTTAACATCTCGTGGCGGAGCCGGATTTTGGAATTTCTACTTAGGTCAACGACAAAAATTACCTACAAGTTCCGTAAGTTCACATTGAAGTTCAAATTCGAGCTTATAATTAACCTGTAGTTATTATTACTGTAGTTAAGGTCCGTTAAGGTCTACTTATGCTTTGTATCTATCGCTTACCGATGAACAGCTTCTTTCCAGACAATATCTCCGGCGAGAAATGCCCTGATTTGCGCTTTTTTAAGTGCACGTTCTAGAAAAAACGCTTTATCGGCGATGCTGTCAGCATTGTCGCCATGGATCTGGGAAAGTCGACGATTTCGATCATAAAAGTCTTTATTTTCGGTATAATCCAGAGCCGCATCCGAATAATGCTCATTGTACATGTTCCCCAGGCCGTATATGGCAAAGAATATGATTGGAGTTTTGAAAAATCCCCAGTACCAATCATGACGCATAAAACGGCCGAGATATTCTGGTGGTTTTATTCGGGCATCGGGTCGCAGCGGCCGACGGAACCCCTCTTTTCCAATACCGCCGCCATACTTGCCCATAGTATTACCCATGATACTTTCTAAAAAATAGTCGTTTTAATGAAATTCACCTTGTTTGTTAAGTTGGTACAGTCAGGGGTCTCTAGATGTGAAACGCATGTCTATCTAGATGTGCACGCTTTTTGACATCTAGGACCCATGACTGCAAATTGAACCGTTAGTACAGGTAGATGGGTTTATAAGGTCAAGGCCAAAAAACTGAATTGACCCTAATGCACTTTTAAACAACTGACTTGACCTTATAACCATTTTAAAAATTTGAATGCACAAAAAAGTTCAGACATGAACCATTCTAATAGTAAACACTTTCTACCCAATCAAATTAACCAGAGCCGGTTTATATATGCTCAATTATTTTTCTACTTTGATCATATCATTTTCTGAACCTTATTCCACCAAGTTTTATTTTCACACATATATAAGTGTACAACGCGGTGAGTGCAGGACTCGGCATAAACCCGTAAAACAATACACTGGCTTCGCCTGCCTTCCCAGCTAAAAAATAAAAATTAGCTGGCCTCGCCTCGGTTGCCCAGGCCAGTTAACTCTACTTAGCCGACGCTGCGGCATAATTAAAAAATGTCTTTTCAGCAGTAACAGCGGACGAAAGTCAAAAAATATAGAATTTTGTCGAGTTTGGTGTTTTTCATGTCGAGATTTCGACTTAAATAACGACTTAACTAAAATATGAAATAGACTCGAACATTTATTGGGTTGACGTGGATTTGCTGAAAAAATCTAAAACTTTTTTCCGTTAAATCTCGATCCGTTCGGCTGTTATTCACGATTAAACTCGAACGGCGTATTTATAGGCTGTTCGGCTAAGGAGAGTTAAGACGGATCATACATGATATATTTTCTCTATTTTATTTCTCGCGGATACTAGTGACATATTCTCCTAAAACACAGCATGATAACATTGAATTCAGCTTCTTGGAATAAATAAAAAACAACTATCTCGAATAAAAAAACATTTACATAACTGTGTTATGCAACAAACATAAGACCTTCAATTATTTTTTTTTATTTCTCATTTTTAATCGCTTATTTTGAGAGTCCAAAGAGAGACATAAGTCACTTTATGTGCTTTTACGATTTTATTTTGAAAAAAAAATTAATTTCAATAAAAAACATTGTATTTGATTACCGATCAATATTTTTCAAAAGCTCGACCGTGATTGGCTGTTGAATCGTGCAATTTTTAGTTATTGTTATTTTTTTTTCGTTGACTAGAATAAAATAAACAGTCTAAAACTGTTCTACAGTACTCAGCAGGGCTCGGCATAAATTATTCAAGTTATTTTTTTTTATAAATTTATGATTTTTTTATAAATTAATGAGAAATACAGGAGGAGCGCCTAGTAAGGGCACGCGAAGTGAGGCTACGTTTTATTTCAAAAATAAATCTGGACGCCAAATATGGTTACGCGAAATAAAACTAGGTAAAGGCCCTCAACTCAAACTGTTTTTACTCTATATAACTATTTCTAATATACAGGGGTCATATGACCCCTATTTGCCCACAAAATCTTGAACTTGGAAATGGAAAATTATGCATGCTACTAGTCCTGAAAATTTCAAGGTATCGTTTTCTTTCTTGGAAACAAAGGGTACCAATAAAGCAAGCGTACAAACCTATTTTTTTAATTACGGTCCGAGAAAAAAAATGGTGACAAAAACGCCAAAAAATGGGCCGACCAGTCAAGTTCTATGACCTTAATTTTAAATTTTCAAAGTAAATTCAAAAATCTGAGACAATACGTTTATACGCTTTCATCCAAAGTTCTTTCCAATAAAAGGCTTTCACAATCGAAATCAATTTTTTATCGTTAAAGTTGTAAAAGTAGCAAAAAACAGCTCTGATTTCCGGTGTAAAATTTTGGCCCTGAGAAGGGCCGTTGTATATTAACTGCATCTTTGTTTTTCATTTCGTTGTACTATTTAATATTACGTAAGTAATACTTTCCCGGCAGTGAAGGCTCGGTAACAATTTTCGTGTTTGCTTTCTCCAATTTCGGCGGTGCCTCGTTGTTAGTTGGCAATTTCGTGCTTTTGGTTTGGGTTTTTAAATTTGGCGTATCCGAATTGTCGGGTTTGGCCACCTTTAACTTTCTCGAACCTTTTAGTCGAACCAGATTTCCTTTTTCCACGCCTTTTTTGATGGTTTGCTTTAATCGATACTCGTCAATAGTTCCAACCTGATAATTTGCCAAAATGTATTTGCGTATCACCATTTCACTTGAACCTGTCCGATCTTTCATAGCCGTCAATGCTGCGGTAATCATTCTCGCATACGGGGGATGGTCCCCTAATTTTTTAATTATACGCATGTTTTTTTTCTCTGAAATTATCTCACTTTCAAAAATAAAATAAAATCAGAAAGGTAGCGATTTTTACATAACCCGTCTTTTTTTATTGAACGGCGAGAAGGAATGAAATTGCAAGCAGCTGAAAATTTGGTAATTGTCCTGAAATACGGCACTTATTATAAATTATAAATATTATACATGTAATATTTTACGGATGTATCTCGATTTGTCGAGATGTGTCGCGATCGACATGTCGTGCTTTACCCACTGCGATACGCGGTACGGATTTTAGCTGTTTTTAATCTAGAGACTTATAAAAACCGCGTGCCCGTCTGCCAGGATTCCCGTCTGCCGAGATTCCCGCCTCAAGGATATTTCTTCAGACTTTTTAAGTTAAAAAAATTTTAACCTAAAAATGAAGATTCTCTATATTGAGAAAGTCGTCCATATTTTATACTCTATGCATACGGTATGCCGCATACCTCATACAATTTGGACGACTTTCTCAAAATAGAGAGAATCTTCATTTTTTTGGTTAAGTTTATACCATACATCTTAATACTGGTCGGTTCCCATTTATATCAAAAATCAGCAATTTTGAGGTACTTCTAAATTCAGCTAACAATCCCAGGCGGCATACCTATTAATAAAGCATATATTTGTTCCGTAATAAATCTTCCATGGACTAGCTCTATATTGAGAATCTCGTACAAATTTTATCAGAAATCCCTTTATTTGCTTTTAAAAGGGATACCTGATGAAATTTGGACTCGATATTCTCAATAAACAAAATAATTACACAATTTGACACATTTTGTGATATTCTTATAACCAGCCAATCAGGGCCCGCCTTTCAAATTGAGCCCGCCTCTTCAAATTGAGCTGGTCCACTCACACTAGATGTGGTGGGGGCAAATGAGAATATTTTTCTAGTCAAGAATATTGAGTCCAAATTTCATCAGGTATCCCTTGTAAATTTATTGATATTTATTGATTTTGTTATTGTGGACAAACTTTTTTCTAGAATATGAGAAATTCATAATGATTTTCGTTCATAAACCGTTAGTCCAGTTAATCTGAACCACGTGTAAA
>SCLG01000454.1:104851-117446 GCA_004367875.1 Oikopleura albicans | reverse complement strand
ATATAATATAAATATATATATAATATATTTATTCTATATAAATACAATCGTTACGAAAATCACCATAAGACCTTAAGGACGGTAGTGTCCCTTTTTTTCCTGGAGAAAAGGTATGCATTAAAGTCCTTACTCTCAATACGGACGATTTCTTCCAATCCGGACGCTTTTTTTGTGAAAAATATCCCCAAAACAGTCGAAAAATGGACACTTTAGGCCAATTTCCTCAATACGGACGCTATTTTGGAGAATCGAAACCGTCCGTATGGGAAGTAAGGTCTGTATATCAGTTTGTGAATGTCATGAGAAAATTTCTCCAATCTTTGTGAAGCATTTCCCGTTTTCCCGGAGCACAACTATTGACAGTGACCATCATAAACTTGGGACATCCGTTTCTCGAAAATAGCGTCCGTATTGGGGTGAATTGTAATAAAGCGCCCATATTGCAAGTAATGTCTGTATTTGGGTTTTCAACCAGATTAACACTTACTCTGGTTGAAAACCCAATTACAGACATTACTTTCAATACGGGCGCTTTATGACAATTCACCCCAATACTCAGTAAGTAACACGAGTTTTTACCCGGGGAATCGGGTTTAACCTGAAAAATAATCAAAACTTTTCAACTCCCTCTGTACTGAACGTTTTAGTAATATGCCATGCTATAGATGCCTTGCCAAATTATCTACTGCTGGTTCATTTGCAACAACATATTTATTGTCATAATCCCTTCGAGGAGACATTTTTGAGTTTCAAAGAAAAAATAAAAAAGTCGCGATAAAAATATAAGTGGGAGAGATTTCACAGTAACATTTGACAGCTGAATGAACAAAATGAAAAAAAGGTAATGAGGGGAAACAACATTAACAAATGCAACGATTAACATTTAAAGGAACAAATTGTTACTTGGCAAAAAAATATAATAAGGGATTAATGTGTTTGTGTGTACATGTCTCTTATGCCTCCATATTATATTATATGGACCATATACAATATATCTCGCAAGGGAGATCTTGTATGTACAATGTAGCTTCAATTTGCAAAAAAAAATATAATTGATTGTTTAACTCATAGGAACAGAACGGGGGCCTTTAATCGATGGAATTGATAATCAGTAAATTTGGTTGACCGTTTAACGTGTAGAATAAAGTAATTCGAATTGCCAATAAATATTACACTTTTGGATTCTTCACTTGTCGAACAAAAGGAAAATTGTTGAATATTACAAATGTCGAATAAATGACAAGTGTCGAGTGTCACAAATGTCGAAAAATGGTGAATTTTAAATTCGAGATTTTTAATTATTTAAACGAATTCGGAATTGGTTTAAATAATAATTACAAATTACGAATTTAAAATTCACCATTTTTAGACATTTCTGTCAGTCGACAATTTTCATTTTTTCGACATTTGTAATATTTGAAAATTGTCCTTTTGTTCGGCAAATGAAAAATCCAGGTTCAAAGGTTCAAATTTTTAATCGAATCGGAGTTTCCCTAAAATTACCAGGAGCAACTCGTTAACACCCCACAATTATAAATGCCCATTTAAAAAAGAAAATTCTTTAATTACGCATAGCAATCTTTGATGCTTTCATAAAGTCAAATACCGTACAATATCGAAAAAGACTAAATATGTACACCCCTTAGTTATCATAACAAAGTTGGGTTATCTTAACACTTTTTGGACCGAAACGTATCGCCATCTTTAATTATTTTTTGAGCATTTTGGGTGTTAAAATAACTGGTTAGGTGGCGTATAAACTCACGGCATTTTCGTCGCACACCAAAAACTACCAAACATGTGCCTAAACGATCAAATTATATGGCTCATTTCATTATGTGTTTATTGAAAACAAACCTACAAAACACGTATACGGCATATGGCCCATATTATATGGGCTTTAATTCCAAAACAATTTATTTTTGGCACGCTAAAAACGGCAAAACCGCAACTCCTTTGAAAAAAAAATGAGAAGATTCTGTAAATAACAACTTACTGGTTTAAATATATTAACGTACAACCACATACTCTTTGAGATCGACTGAACTTGATAAGTATAAAACATATTATATAATTACGGGCCATAGTTTATGGGGGTATTGAAAAAATGGGGCCATTTGTACAATATAATTGGGCAACGTAAACAGCCACCTTCGTAAAAATTTTATATCACAGGAATGATAGGAGATTATTTAATAGTATGCTTACTAAGCGTACCAGCTATAAACTAAAAAAAACGAGCGACAAAAATAGAATGAATTTTTAACGCCTTTTTGGGAAAATTTATTTTGTGTTTTTGACCAATTTTCTTTCAAACACAGTTTTGTCACTTTTTGGAAAAAGCATTTTACGGAGATACCGACTAAATTGGTATCATGTATTTTTGGTCGAAAGTATAAGAGGTCTAAAGGTCAAAATGCATAAGACAGAATTGGCCGAAAATTTTCGTCGAAGTCTAACTTATTCCGTTTACATTTTAGACCAAAGAAATATTGACGAATATACATGTCAATAGTTGGCTGGAGGAAAGTGAAAACGGAATAACTCAGACTTCGACACAAATTTTCGACCAATTCTTACTTATTCATTTTAACATTTTGACTTCTTATTCTTTCGACCAATAATACCAATTTAGTCGGTGCCTTTACGAAAAATGTCGCGAAAAATGACTTTTGAGTCCCCTGACCTAAGAAAAATAGAGAAACTAGACAATTCTAGGAAAGTATAACTGGTTTTCTAATAAAACCAATTGCAACACAAACGGGTCCAACAACTGTTCAAATTGGTTAACATGACCATTTAAAGACTTAAGTAAACTCTTAATAAATTCATTAAAAGTAGCCATACACACGATGCGCAGTTAACCGCCACCCTTCGCGGCGTCCTCAACTGGCAGTTAACTGCAAACTGGCGGTTAACTGCGCAGGGCGTAGGCGTGATTCCGAGAAAATAGTGGGACCCCTAACTGGCGGTTAACTGCGCATCGTGTGTATTGTATATTTGTTAAATGCGTTTCAAATTACTAAAATTACCAATTTTCTAAACTTATCCACAAGAACCGACTGTTACACTGTATAGGTACCTAAAAATGTACATTTTGTCACAAATTGAAGAAATAATAATGTGAACGTGAATACCTAGACAATCCCGTTATAATTCCCGGTTAAAAACGTTTCAAGTTTAAAAACTAATTCAATATTCATATTTTAAAATAAATGTTACATTCGCACTACGATAGATATATGGATGATTTATTAAAAACAGGTTTAAAATTGAAATTATATTACGCGGCTTCGAAATAAAAAAAATCGACCGTTTGTGCGGAGTAACACTGTTATATTGGTAGCAACTACACCACCAAACCAGTTATCTTAACACTTTTTTGACCGAAACGTACCTCGATTTCTAAGTATTTAACCAAACGCCCTACCCAATTATCGTAACAAAATTTAATTATCTTAAGATAACTGGTTTGTTGGTGAATACTACAATTAATGGAATTCAAAGTATAACACAGCTGTCAACTCAGGTAAATTCGGTTATACCTAGTCAATTAAGTTTTCGTAAAATCCTTAACTTTGAAAAAACTGGGCACTCAAAATAAGTTTGAGGTCCTGGAAAAAGGCGGCCACTATTTTTTAACTCGTTGAAAACGCAAATCAATAAAAAACTATGAATTTAGCCGTATCTGACAGTACCACAAAATGTGACTTCTGGTAATCCTAACCAGAAGACGGCACTCGGGTATTCCATTATTGACTACCAAATTCAGTAAAAAAATAAAAAGTCGGGTCATACCCTCGGTTATCCCCGGGTCGGGGGAGTTTTGACCCGAGCTCGGGTATGACCCAACCTTTTCTTTCTGTTCGGGGATGACCCGAGTTTTTAAACCCATGTTTCCCGCGGAATACGAGTACGGCTCGGGTAGGCAAAAAATGTGTCGACCTATTCGCAGATTAATATCTTATAAAAGAAGACTCCAGAAAAAATGATATCAGATAAAATCAAAAAATATAATTTACGCTGTATAAGATTAATTTGATTATGAATGTGTGTTACAATATTTTAACATCAAATCAACCAGCTGAAACATATCGTTAAAAACGTGCCTTTAAGACTCGTGGCCACTGTGAAGAAGAAAGCAATATTGAAGTGAAAATCAATGTTTCGTGAATATTTTCATTTTCGCGAGAGTAATTTAAAAGTCTGAAAATATAGATCTACGACATGTATGGATGGTGAAATAGGTTATGATTTGTTTTCTATGAACTTTTCTGATGATGATATTTTTTTTTAATTTGACCCCTGTTTAATTATCAATGTATCACGTGAAACAATGTTTCCGCAAAAGTTTTTTCCGGGAAAAAGTTTCTTGGAATCGAAAATTCTATGAAAAAATAAAAAAAAATAAAAATACACCACCTCTTCGTTTTTAAAGGCACCGCCAATTATGTACAAAAGAAAGCTTTTTATGAAATAAATTTTGTCAGGAAAATATTTCATTTAATTGCAAAGAAAGTGTTCAAAAAGGCATTTCATAAAAAAACCCTTTGTTCATATTGCACACCCTGTCTACGGAAGTTAACAAAAAGATGGGGTGCAAACGGTGTTAACGTTTATGAATTGTGTTAACCTCTAGGAAGTTTGTTAACTCTAGTAGACAGTGCCAAGTAAAAGTTGAAAATTTGACGCCAGCTGAACGTCAACTTCCGGGCATTTTGTTAACTTTGAGAGCGTTAACTTCTGTAGGGTTTTTTTATGAAATGCCTTTTTGAACACTTTCTTGGGAATAAAATGAAATATTTGTTCGACAAAATTTATTTCATGAAAAGCTTTTTTTGTACATAATTGGCGGTACCTTTAAAAACGAATTTGAGATATTATTTTTTTTTACAGAATCCAGGAAAACTTTTTTTCTGAAAAATAAAAATATACTGCTGTCAGAACGGTACCAGACTTCACCGAGGCTAAAACGAGTTACAAGTAGATATGGTAAAATGGTTTTGAAATCTCGCAACCTCCCGATAATGGGTTCCGCGGCAGAAAACGTTATTCGCGGAAAAAGCCATTTGTGTTTTTTTCGCGGAAAAATTTTCGCAGGAAACTGATGGCGCAGTGCCCCCATTAATGTCTTCAGTACACTATAGTGGGAGACTAATTTCATAATCTCTGATAATACCACTTTTCCACTGACTACTTAACTCTTCGGGGTGGAAAAAATACAGTTGTAAGTTTCGTACGGATTAGACTGCTGCAAACACATATACATTAGATAACGATGTTTCAGAACGCGTTACGAACCTGAACACATCCCTAATTTCATACAGTTAAAGACCCTTTGGGCAAAAAAATCAAGCGGGTGAGAGTTAAATGGCGTGAGGAAGGCCTTATGGGTATATTATTCTAAGTAAGAGAAAAATTGAAGAAAAATTTGTTTTGTGTTTGGAAAATGCGACGCACAGAGAGGTCATATTGCTCAACTGGCCATTCCCATATATGGACTGTATGTAAAAATGTCACCGGTTTAACAAGGAGAATTCGAGTAAATGTTTGTTATCCGCAAAATGTGCTAACAATAAAACAAAGTAAAATAAAGTAAAACAAAGTAAAATAAAGTAAAATAAAGTAAAATAACAGATAATTTTTTAAACAATTCACAAATAAATTTGCCGCAATACGTACCCAGTTTGTCATGTATAGAGCTCGATTTTTTGTACATGGGGTTGGTTATTAGGTCTTAAGAAAAAAAAATATAAGACCTTATAACCATCTGAAAAATGAACAAAAAGACATGATTTTATAGGGACAAATGTGCGAGCGGAGGGGGGAGGAATTTTCTCCAAAAAAGGTTTTAAAAGACATGAATTCAAAAAATCACGATAAGACCTTAGTGTAAGAAAGACTATAAGGCCTTATACCGGTACAAATCTCAGACCCTATAATCAACCCCCATGTTTTATGGAAGCGTTTAAAATGTTGTTTACTTTGTTGTACTCAACAGGTCGCAAAACTAGGTTTCAGCTAGTTGAACGGGTGAAAGATAAAAAATTCGTATTTTCCATGGTTTTGGCGAACAAAAAATTGGTCCAAAACCATCCAAAATACAAGTTTTTGGCGACCCAACTCCGTTAAACGACCGCAACAAGGCATTCCTTGGGATATGTTCCGTTATTATTTGGATTATTTCTGATTTTTTAATAGCCGCAATCGCAGTTTTCTAATTTACCGAGGAAAATGAACTAATTAAAAAACGATTTTCAAAACAAACGTTTCTCCAAGTGAAACCGGTGCCTGTAAAACCCATTAAATATATATACTGTATATTACATTCTACTCGACATAAACAAAATGTGCAAAAAAAAGAACGGCTAAATAGATTTTGTATGATGGTTGGAATCGATTTTGAGCCATCGATTTCCATCTAAGTTGTTGAACTACAACAGATGCAAAATAGCAAATAAAAAGCAGGGAGATAGTGGGGAGCGCTGATAGGACGTTAATGACGCGTCACTGGTGAAATTTGGCAAAATAAAAACATACACCAAAAAGTTGTCAAAAAAGAGTCACTGACATTTGAAGAAAAAGTGTTAATGATATGAAAAGGCAATCACAAGCTGACGACATTTAAAATATAGTCATGTTTCTTTCGATGGGCATCCATTGTAAGTGAAGATCTCTCTAATGTGCACGTTTTTCAGACAGGCGTTTTTTTCTGAAAAATCCCCAAAAGTAAATTAAGAAGGATTTTCAGGAAAAGCCTCTCTTAAAAACGTCCATATTACGAGATATCCACATAAAATAGGTACACATCGAGAGACCCCTGACTGTATTCGAAATTTGAGTGCCTCCAAATACTTCTGAAATTAATAACCGATGACGGGTTTTATTGGGCGGTTAGTATATAACTTGGTTTACTGAACCATGTTGGTGGTGAACCACCATATTTTACCGATTTGCTTGAATTTTGGCCGATTAAAATTACTGAAACTTAGTTTCTCTTGCTTACCATATAAGGATTTTAAAGCTTGCAAAGAAAATTCAGCCTTATGGCTGAATGCACGGCGATTTTCAGAAGCATTCGAGTTTAGTTTCTATCACGGTTTTATTCCTAACCGGTAAAATTGGGAGATTTCTAAATGCTACCATCGACTCCATGTGGACTGTAGTGGCCGATTACCCCTAAAAATTTCTGAATAGGTAAATTAAAGCAAATTCAAAATCGGGTAAAAAAACTCAGTCGATTTGAAGTTGCTGTAATTTACCGATGAAGTTAATTTTTAGGAGTAATCGACCACTGCGGCGTCGATAGTAACATTAAGAAGCATCCACACTTTACCGGTCCGGAATAAAACCGCCCAACCCACTATTATTTAGAAAAAAATCCGAATTCAATTTGTGAAGCCAAGCCATCATTTCATGTTTTTTGGCTTTTGCCTAATTCCACCAATGACTCAACACGAAAAAACAATTTAAAAAAGTTAGAACTATTACGTTTTCTCGGTGTAAAGATGGTTACAATTTGGATCCGTGAAATTCTCATCGAGATTGATTTCAATTTCGCCATTCATATTGTCCCCATAGTTGTTGCCAATTTCGGTAAAGTCGGCATAGTGAAACATAAAGTGGTTTTGATTGGTCTGCGAGCTAAAGTTTTTAAGGTAGGTCAGCTCGACGTTTTGATCCTGCTGCTGGATTAGGCGCTGTTGTTGTAGCTCGCCCAGCTCGTGGCTGTTGTAGCACGGCGTAGTTGTTGTTGTTGTTACTAGTACGCCGTTTGTCACCGTGCTCGTCACATGCGGCTGTTGTTGGTGTTGTTGCTCGGGGTAGGTTACATATAAGAAGAACACAACTGTAGAAAGCCTTACTTTGCGAGTAGGGGGTCTGGTTATAAGGTCAGACCAAAAAAAAAACTGACTTGACCTTAATTTGAAGTCATGATTCTCTAGAAAAAAAAGTGAAAAAAAACACGATTTCTTTAGCAGTTTGGAAGAAAATTTCCCCAACGCCCAACGTTCCCAACGCGTTGGTTGGGCGTTGGCGAACGCACCCCAACGCCTAACGCTTCCAACACTGTTTCTAAGGGAACAAATGTTCCAGCGGGGTCTCACCCAAATAAGTCAAAAAAGATATGATATACAGTGTATATTATACACCAACCACCTGCATAAAGTAATAGGCGGTTGATACGCCTACGCACTACCTGTTTAAAATGACCATCTGGTTCCGCCTATCTGTTTAAAGTAAACCCCAGAATGGAACAAAAAAGTGTTACTTAAAGTGAAACTATTACTTGAAACAGATAGAGCGTAGGCGGAAAAAATGAATGTTACTTTAAGCTGGTAGGTGGTGTATGTTGAAAAAACTCACTTGACCTTATGGCCTTAAATCTAAGACCTTATGGCCGATTACATTAAGAGTTTCTCGTTGTTTTTTTCTAATGTGACCCCACTACAAAAATAGCGGGTATACAAGGGACATGATCCATTATATATACTTTCTTAAAAGGTAAACGTGTAAAAGGCCAAAAAAGAGGCCTTTCATCCAAAAAAGCTTTAAAAACATGATTTTAAAAAAATTTCCCAAAAAATCGATTTAAATCTGACTTGGTCTTAGTGCAAAAAAGTGACCTTATATATTGCCGGTTATACATTTAATCTGGAGCGCCGTAGTAAGTTTGTGTTTTTCTTATTTGAAACCAACCTGTTGCGGGTGATGATGATGGTGATGATGATGATGAAGGTGGTGCTGTTGTTGTTGATGATGGTGTTGTTGTTGCTGCTGTTGCTGAGATGAGGTTGTTAGCGATGGCAGGGTGATAATTGTCTGATGCGTTGAAGGGTCAGATTGGGATACTGCTAAAATCGTGACATGTGACCCATTTTGAGCCACGTGAGTGCCACTATCGCCATTTTGAGGGTGGGATGTGGCGGTTGTAGTTGTATTTCCGGTTGTCGTACGCGGCGCAGTCACCGGTGTTGGCGACGCCGAAGCAACCGGAACCGCACTGGTCACCGTTGGGCTCGTCGTATTGGGCTCGGTTTTAATAAATCGCTTCAACTCGGTTTTAATACCATTGTTGACGTTGACCATAAAGTTCTTTTCCAAATATTTTCGCTCATCGTTTAAGATCGGCCTTGGAGTGACCTCCTAAACAAGGATTTTATATGTTAGATAATAACCTATATTTTCTTAGGGCACCGTCTGAATCGGTCTCTTTTCTTTTGTGGCGAAAGGGTAATCCGCCGAAATTTCTCAATTTCTGGCCAATGACTCATTGGCAATGAGAATGCCCAAAAGGAGAAATTTCAGCGGATTAACCATTCGCCACAAAAGAAAAGAGACCGATTCAGACGGTGCCTTTCTTAGATATCCTTGATTCAATTTCTCGTTGGGTAGAGTTTAAATTATTAATTGCAATCTGTGTTGTCGGCGTTATTGATGCAAAGTTAGGCCATCAGAATAATTCGGTAGAAAGAAGTCGAATTTACAAACCGTGATAATTAATACTGATAATTAAACTAGTAGGGCTGGTTATATATACTGTGTTGTTAACACCTCCAAGTCGCCACATTTTTTCTTAAAAATTCATACCTTTGAACAAAAACGAAATAAAAATTTAATGGTTATAAGGTCAAGTCAGTTTTCAAAAATGCATTTAGGGTCAAGTCAGTGTCTAAGGACCTTGACCTTATAACCAAAAGACACTGACTTGACCTTAAATNCACCGTTGGGCTCGTCGTATTGGGCTCGGTTTTAATAAATCGCTTCAACTCGGTTTTAATACCATTGTTGACGTTGACCATAAAGTTCTTTTCCAAATATTTTCGCTCATCGTTTAAGATCGGCCTTGGAGTGACCTCCTAAACAAGGATTTTATATGATACATAATAACCAATATTTTCTTAGATATCCTTGATTCAATTTCTCGTTGGGTCGAGTTTAAATTATTAATTGCAATCTGTGTTGTCGGCGTTATTGATGCAAAGTTAGGCCATCAGAATAATTCGGTAGAAAGAACTCAAATTTACAAACCGTCATAATTAATACTGATAATTAAACTAGTTGGGCTGGTTATATATACCGTGTTGTTAACACCTCCAATTCGCCACATTTTTTCTTAAAAAATCATACATTTTTTGATCAAAAACGAAATAAAAATTTAATGGTTATAAGGTCAAAGTCAGTTTCAAAAATGCATTTAAGGTCAAGTCAGTGTCTTGGACCTTATAACCAAAAGACACTGACATGACCTTAAATGCATTTTTGAAAACTGACTTTCACCTTATAACCATTAAATGTTTATTTCGTTTTTGTTCCAAAAAGGTATGAATTTTTTAGAAAAAATGTGGCGAATTGGAGGTGTTAACAACACGTGTTCATGTTTTAAAAACGTAAAAAAGACATGATTTTGAAGAAAAAATCGTTACAACTTTATTAAAAAGAAGGACTAGTTTATCTGAGTAAACAACCAGTATTCGACAACTAGACGCCTGTAATACTAGACTGTAATCAGGTATATATGGCGACGCTTTGAATTGCGTTATTCGAAATGAATCTCCTAAGCACACGCGATCTAGCCACATTAAATATTGATATATTTAACGGAACGTAAAATCGTAATTTTAAGCCATCTGAATACATTTTAGCTTTTGCACGGCGGAACAAAGGGACGCCATGCGTCATATTCCACCTCAACAACCGACAACATAAAACAAAAATATAGAATATGGCATCAATAATATATGACCTTTATAATTTAACGTTTTTTATTAAATATTATGTTCTAAATTATTTTGAGATCATGTAACAGAGAAAAAAGCTTAGGTCGCTTAGACTCAATAAGTTTCAACTTATAATTTTTGGATATTCACCAATCTGCTCAAAGGAACAGCCAGTTTTCCGCCTACGTACTACGGGCTTAAAGTAATAGTTCCACTTTAAAAAACAGTTTTGTGTTCCATTTTTGGGTTTATTTTTAGCAGATAAAAATAAACCCAAAAATGGAACACAAAATTGTTACTTAAAGTGGAACTGTTACTTTAAAGCAAATAGTGCGTATATTGAAAAATGACTGTTACTTTAAGCAGATAGGTGCTGTACTCAAAATCATTTTAAGGATTTTTCCAAAAAATATATGCTTTTTATTTGACCTCAGTGTAAACGACACTCAAAAAAGACCTTATGGGGACCAAATCTCAGAGCTTATAACCCCTTGTTTTTATATATGATGGTTCATATTCCGGTATTTAATCATTATGTTGATGCCTGGTATAGTCACAGTTAAAACTAATTGAATTGCGGTGTTTACTTTTTAAATACTTGACCGCCGAATTTGCAACAAAGAAGAAGAGCAACTGTGAAAGACAGCGGGATAGTCAGAATTATAAAGCATTAGGATTGTCGACGAGGAAAAAAAAGAAATGATTCAGTATATTATTTTCTCATTAGTATTGGGAATATTAATAGTTGGTTATTGGCTTTACTGGATGTGGAAACAGCATGATGTTCAGTTCATGGGTTACAAGTCCTTTGTAACATATTGTAACCCAATATTCAATAATACCCAATATAGACTAAAAACGGCGTATTTGCTTATAAGGTCAAATCTGATAAGCTAACTTGATTTGATAATTATTTTACCAAAAAATGTAAATACGATCGGAATTCCAATTCGAAAAATACATGATTCTGAAGATATTTTCCAAAAAGCATGGTTCTTAAAAAATCTGACTTGAGCTTAGTGCCAAAAAACTGACTTGGCCTTATAACGGTCCAAATGGCTGACCTTATAACCAACCCCCTGTAATTATTTTGTGGAATTTGATAAAAATCGTATGACTAATAGAAAGTAAGTTTTTGAATTTTCAAATTTCCTTTATCGGGCCTCTCTATTTCCATTTAAAAGAGACCGAAATAAGCGCATGTACTGTATAACATCAAGAAAAAGACTTTGTTGACCTAAAAACGTGACACCATTGATGCTGACTACTTATAACCCACTTGGAAGCAAATACACAATCGATATGAACAACGAACATCAGTGCAACACGGCGCTATTATATTAACAGACAGCGAAAACGCCATTTTAATTTAGACACGAACCGTACATTATATTTCATTTTGACTGCAGTTCAATTACCTTATAAACCATATTAAATACATGTTGCCATTGTCATTGCTTGAATATTAGCCCCTAATATACCATCTGGACTGTATTTATATTACAATATAATATACATATATTATTTTGGTAAGCTAACTGGTTAGGCGGTGTATATAAGAGTGGACTAGCATCCTGGCGAAATTTGGGACCATCTGGTATTTTGGCGTGATTTTTAAACACGATTTTATACACGCTGTGTCGGTTATAAGGTCAATGGCCAAAAATGACTTGACCCAATAAATCATCTTAGAAAATCTGAAAAGAGACTTGACCTTATGGCCTATCAACAACAATAGAATACAAATTTCCCGCATAAAAGTATGGATTACATGCGATTTTTCATGTCGCAAATGACGATCGTTTGCGAAAAAAGTGTCAAGTTCTCGTAAATGGCGATCGTTGGCGAAAAAAGTGTCACGTTCTCACAAATGA
>SCLG01000454.1:77196-98307 GCA_004367875.1 Oikopleura albicans | reverse complement strand
ACCAATGAATATTTAATTTAAACTTTCGTCTCCATTTTTCTTTCTCGACTTCAAAGTGCTCGAGATGAATCATCTCGGTTTATGGATTTTATTTCACAAAAAAAAATTCGCCATATGGTAAGCGTTATTTTTTTTTTGAACTTTTACCGTTCGAAATTTAAATGATCACATTTTTTGGTTGGAGATCAAATTTGAAATATTTACAAATTGTAAATTATGTGTACTAGGCTGCCCGGGCATACTCAAAAAGGCCCATACTCAAAAGTTGTGGGGCATGCCCGGGCAGCCTAGTACACATAATTTACAATTTGTAAATATTTCAAATTTGATCTCCAACCAAAAAATGTGATCATTTAAATTTCGATGCCCATACTGTATGGGCATATCAAAAACAATACGAAAAATCCAGAATAAACTTTTGGTCTTTTTTTTTCTAAACTACGGTCATTACTCCCTTTCGGACTCTTGATCATTTTTAGGTCGCTCTTTCGGCCAAAAAGGGCCCATTCTAATATATAAATGATCCTTTTTGTGACGATGCTCTTTTCCGGACGAGAACCGAGAACGTCCGAAAAAGTAGTAAGGACTGTATTTTCGTAAAAAAAGTTTTTTTTTCGATTTCGCCGCAAGTAGGCTCAAATGAAAGCCCTTGATTTTTATTTGAAGACCCTCGAAAAAAGCTTTGGTAGCCTAATGTGTACTAAGCTGCCCCCAAGCTTTTTAGTATAGGAATAGTACCAGAAACAATACGGAAAATCCAAACTAAACGGTTTGTAGCTTTTTCGAAACTGTTTTCGACAAAAAAAATTCGAAAATTTTGCGTAGGTTGAAAACGGGGTCAACAATTTTTCCTAGAGTTAGCCGAAATTAGGCTCAAATGAAATCCCTTGATTCACTGATTACCATTATGTAAAAAGTAATGAACACAAAATTGCAAAACAAAAAAAAATCATGACGAAAAAGTTGATAGAAGGATCTCAAGATGAGTTATCTGGGTTAATAGATTTTGTTTCACAAAAAATGGCCATATGGTAAGCGTTATTTTTTTTTTGGACTTTTACCGTTCGAAATATAAATAATCACATTTTGATTGGAGATTTGAAATATTTACAATGTGTACCAAATTTCAATAGATAATAATTGCAAATGAGGGCAAATTAACACTTTACAATCTAATAAAATTCACCGCAATATTATGTTGAGCTGTAAATTAATTTTCCGCTAACATCTTGTCAATAGGCAATCGGTACGCGGAACATTAATTTATAACTCAGTTTAATACTTTGGACCAAAGTCTTTGGTATACACTAGGTGCGCCGTTATGTTACAACCCGTTATATACAATTTTTCCCGTTCGGCTCGTTATGTTACAATTTTTTTGCAAAACAATTTCTAGTATTATCGCCCACGCACTACGCCGTTATGTTACAATTTGTACAAAAAAACACGTATTGCGCAATATTTTTGAGTTACGTAATCACTATTTTTCGTTGTTACAATTTTTACAAAAAAAAACACGGATTTCGCAATATTTTCGAGTTACGTAATCACTATTTTCCGTTATTATATTATTTGTACTAAATTATCTCAAGATGCCCGCCTATACTATAGAGGTAGTTTACTGTACAGTGTACATGCTAAACAGTGTGCTTCACAGTGTGTATGGCTTGTCGCACTGCTTGTTTTTATAACGGAGTCTACAAAAATGTAGTGTCCACACTGTTATGTAACATTGTGAAGAATTGAAAGGCCTCATTAGAGCTTTTTGTGCGCAATTGATGGAATACTTTTCATTTATGGTAAGATGGACCTCGGCCAATAAAGTTAGTCATAGTCACTCTGGGCCCTTGAGACCGAAGCATATTTAACTGTTGGGCGGCCATATGGCACATCTAAATTAGGGCCATTTGTTATAGTTACTTAACTGTTAGACGTTTTATTTGTTCATTTCTGTCACGTTTTTTTCTATGCACAATATGCATGAGCTCTAACTCCTTCCTACGCTCTGACTGAATCATTACACTTTACAGATTGAGCTATTTCAGATTTTTTTCCCGAAAATATTAAAAATCTCTTAAACTTACTTACACCACCTGTCTACGCAACTTAAGAACGCTGGGGTATTCCAGCGAATTCTATTAAGACTAGTATTTGATTGAATTTGTGTAAGTTCTAGGAATTTTGTTAACTTTAGTAGACAGTGCTAACTATGCCGAAGACCCTAAACTAGCCCTAAAACGGAGTGCATCAGATTTCCCGTTCCACATAAATCTCACGCGCATTTTGCCAGATGTGGCCCACATCATGTGGGAGGAAAAATCTCGCGCGGGAGATTGATGTAAGACAGTAAATCTCGCGCGCAAAAAATGCGCGCTTGGTTGATGTGAAACGGAAAACCTCGCGCAAAAAACAAAATGCGCGCGAGATTTCGACTTATTTATCAATCGAGATTGATGTGAGATGGAACATTTCGGGCACAAAAATGCGCGCAAGATTGTGGTCCACCCCTAAAACAGCACCTCAAACTTTTAGCTTCAACGAGCAATTCAAAACACATCAATTCCCTTTTGAATCTAATAAATGGTCTTTCTACAGTATGGGGTAAAATAACGTGGTTCTCGCTTTCTCAAATTGTGTACTCGGGGCGTTATGAATAGTCCTTACCAAACTTTATTTTTTCATTTTTGCTCCGTCGGGCCAAAATGTAATAGTCCTTACCCGCTCGCAGCTCGAGTCATTGTCCCTAAACCTGCAATGTGTCTTCGAGGCACCAGCGAGTCATTNATAGCGGGGTAGAAAACATGTTGCTTAACATAATATAAAAAAAATTAGCTCGCTAGCGTTAAACCCGTGGGCTGGAGCGATTCCACGAGTCTCGTGCGTTCGAAAAAAAAAGCGACCAATGAATATTTAATTTAAACTTTCGTCTCCATTTTTCTTTCTCGACTTCAAAGTGCTCGAGATGAATCATCTCGGTTTATGGATTTTATTTCACAAAAAAAAATTCGCCATATGGTAAGCGTTATTTTTTTTTGGACTTTTACCCTTCGAAATTTAAATGATCACATTTTTTGGTTGGAGATCAAATTTGAAATATTTACAAACTGTAAATTATGTGTACTAGGCTGCCCGGGCATGCCCCACACTTTTGACTATGGGCATATCAGAAACAAAACGAAAAATCCAGAATAAACGTTTGCTATTTTTTTTCTAAACGAAGAAAAAATTTTACTCCTTTTCAGACTTTTGATCCTTTTTAGGGCGCTTTTTCGGCCAAAAGGGGCCCATTCTAATATAAAAATGATACCTTTTTGTGACGATGCTATTTTTCGGACCAAAACGTCCAAAAAAGTCGTAAGGACTGTATTTTCGAAAAAAAAATTTTTTTTTGTTTCGATTGCGCCGCAAGTAGGCTCAATAGAAAGCCCTTGATTCACTGATTACTAATATGTATGTACATTTTTTTGCAGAAAGTCCAAAAAATTAAAAAAAAATGATGTTGAAAATGTTGAAAAATGTTTGAAGACCCTCGAAAAAAGCATTGGTAGCCTAATGCGTGCTAAGCTGCCCCTAGCTTTTCAGTATAGGAATAATACCAGAAACAATACGGAAAATTCACACTATACGTTTTGTAGCTTTTTGGAAACTGTTTTCAAAAAAATAAATTCGAAAAGTTTGCGAAGGTTGAAAAGGGGGTCAACAATTTTTTCTAGAATTAGCCGAAATTAGGCTCAAATGAAATCCCTTGCAAGGCCTTGATTCACTGATTACCATTATGTAATGTATGTAAAAAGTAAGAAACACAAAATTGCAAAAAAATTACAAAAAAAGTCATGACGAAAAAGTTGAACATAAAATAAAAGATGAATCATCTCGGTTTATAGATTTTGTTTGACAAAAAATTGGCCATATGGTAAGCGTTATTATTTTTTTTTTGGACTTTTACCGTTCGAAATAAAAATAATCACATTTTGATTGGAGATTTGAAATATTTACAATGTGTACCAAATTTCAATAGATAATAATTGCAAATGAGGGCAAATTAACACTTTACAATCTAATAAAATTCACCGCAATATTATGTTGAGCTGTAAATTAATTTTCCGCTAACATCTTGTCAATAGGCAATCGGTAGGCGGAAAATTAATTTATAACTCAGTTTAATACTTTGGTATATTTTATAAGCGATTTGGCCGCTTTTCGGATTTTAGTATTTTTTTCGCATACGTTGTTGGTCGTACTTTTTGTAAAAAAATGGGGTTCTTAGTGATGTGACTGATTCTTGAGTATTTTTTTTAGATAAAAATACGAGAAAAAATTTGTACGAAAGTTCGATGAAAGCTATAAGTAATTTCTAACCGGTTGGTAGCTCACACTTCTAAGGTTGACCATTGGTTGCGCCGTGGTCGGTTACCATTTCTAGAACGAAAAAAAAACAGTAAATTTGAGGTACTTCTAAATTATCTCAAGATACCAGCCTATACTGTAGAGGTAGTGTACTGTACAGAATGGGGACGTTCTTTTTTTTTGCCTAAAATTTGTTTTAATCGACGCGCAAGACTCGTTAGTTAATTGTGGTATAGGTCTCTACCACAGGATTGCTCAAAAATGTGCCCAAAATTACTCTTATGTCGAAAGAAACGTTTTTTTTTCGATTTTTCGACAATTTAAAATCGTTTTTTTTTTTGTTTGTTTACTTTTTATATTCGTTTTTGCTACATAATTTTTATATATTCAGAATCAGTGAATAAAGGGCTTTCTTTTAAGCCTACTTTCGGCGATTTCAAAAAAAAAATTCGAAAATTTTTTAACCCACACAAAATTTTCGAAAATTTTTCGAATTTTGTTTTCGAAAATAGTTTCGAAAAAGCTACAGAATGTATATTCTGGATTTTTTTATATTGCTTCGGGTATTCCCATACTCGAAAGCTTGGGACAGCTTAGGCCCTAGTGTACACTGTACACTGTACAGGCTAAACAGTGTGCTTCACAGTTATGGTTTGTCGGACTGCTTGTTTTTATAACGGAGTCTAGAAAACGCGTAGTGTCGACACTGTGATGTAAGATTGTGAAGAATTGAAAGGCCTCATTAGAGCTTTTTGTGCGCAATTGATGGAATACTTTTCATTTATGGTAAGATGGACCTCGGCCAATAAAATTAGTCATAGTCACTCTGGGCCCTTGAGACCGAAGCATATTTAACTGTTGGGCGGCCATATGGCACATCTAAATTAGGGCCATTCATTGCAGTTTACTGAACTGTTAGACGTTTTATTTTTACTTTCTGACACGTTTTTTTATTTGCAAAATATGCTTGAATTTTAACTCCTTCCTACGCTCTGACTGAATCAGTACACTTTACAGATTGAGATATTTCTCTGAAACTTACTTTAAGTAATACATCACCTGTCTACGAAACTTAACAGAACGCTCGGGAAAAAGTCTTAATTTACAGAAATTTTGTTAAGATTAGTAGACAGTGCGTAGGCGGAAATTCCGAAAATTTTAACTTTCAGGGTTTTTTCTGGATTTGGCTTAATTTCATTTGATAATTGTGAGAAGATTATAAAAAAACTGTGGATCAAAAGTCTGAACTATTCTTTTGAAAACTGGCGGTCATCGTTTCATTCAAGTGCCGCAAAAATTTACGCGAAATTTCCCAAAACCAGATCCACACTTTTCAAAAAAAAAACTCTGTGTTACACTGGGAGTCCTAGTCTGGGACAATATCTTCAAATAATAAAGGAATTGAGTAAACTATTCAATAATATTAATTTTGCTAATTTGATTGAATTTTGATAAGTTCTACTCAGCGTTTTGCATGAATTTCCACCGTTTTTTTCTTTAGTATTTTCTAGATAGCCAAACTGACATGCTGAAAAAAAACTCGTCTATCCCCATCTAGAAAAAGCGGGAGAAAAGATGGCGGAAACTCATGTAAAACGCCGAGTAGGAATTTTGTTAACATTAGTAGACAGTGTTAACTATGCCGGGCACCCTAAACGGGCCCTAAAGCAGCACCCCTAACTGGCGGTTTATGGCGAATCAAGTGTACCGCAATTCTATTTTATCTTCAACGAGCAATTCGACGACACATCAACTCCCTGTCGAATCTAATAAACGGTCTTTCTACAGTATGGGGTAAAATAACTTTGTTCTCGCTTTCTCAAATTTTGTACTCTAATTGGCTTAAGAACTAGAAAAGCGCGTTATTATACCTCATACAGTATGAGTCATACTGTATTTGTCACGGAAGATATTTTTCGTATGAAGTTATAATTTGATTATTCGGAGTTGACTTCAAAGGATTAAAAGTTTAAAGGCTCTAATTTAAGGCTATAAAATAGTATTTTCAATAATCTCAAAACTGTATCTATGGGATCTTTTTTTTTTGCTCACGAGCTGCTCAAAATCAGAGATCGATATAAATACAAATCAATTTCGCCCAAAAAAAAAAGAAACCAAAAATAATTCTGTGCAAATAGAACTTTATTTCCGTACCGGTTAGTCTGATTCTGTCGTGACTTCTCTGTTTTTTTTTCTACTTTTGTCTCTCTCTTCCGTGTTCGAAATATTTTTTTCTGAACTGATCAAAATCTATTTTAACGCTATTTTTCACTCGACCCATGTCCCAGAGGAATATTTTATATCGAATTCTGGTATATAGTCAGCCGCTTCGGTATTGATTTTTGTCCTTCGCCTTTTTTTTCTTCATCCCTCCCTCCCCTCTCGCGCTACTTTTTGCCTCTTTATTTCTAAAGTTTTAATAGCAACATGATCGTGTTTCCTCTGTGAGTTTCAGTTTGCACCGATTTCCCGGATGGCCACAGGTTCAGAATAAAGTACAGTCGTATCGCCTGTTTCTTAACAGCCTTTTACTAGACAACAATCCCGTTTCTTGATGGATTTTAGGCCCTATGACTCATATTATTGTGGTCCCCTTTTCTTGGCAAATTCCCATACATGTATATGGGAATCATAGTCAAAGCTCGGCAACAGCCCGCTGGCCTTCCCAGCTCGAAAGTTGGCTGGGCAGTTCGAAAGGCCAGCTCATTTCTTTTGACGCGAGAGGCCAGCTCATTATTATTTTTGAGCTCGTGAGCCCAGGTCATGACAGCTCATTTTTCATTTCTGAGCTCGAGAGGACAGTTCAGGACAGCTAATTATTATTTCTGAGCTCGAGAGGCCAGTCAAGGACAGTTCATTGTTTTTTTCAAATTATGCTGAGCCCTGATTATAGTAAGCAATTTGAACCCTGAAAATAAATCTAACAAAAACACAGTAACTTACACAAAGGAGGGCGACAAACTGGCTACAAACTGGCGGGCAAACATTTTCCATTCGATTCCTCCTACACAAATACATGTGTGTTATGTCTAAATAATTTGAAATTTGCCGTTAACAAAATGTATTCCAAGTTAACATTTAACCGTCTGGTTTCCCGCTGTTGGAGATGCGAAAGAACAAAAGACGCAAGAGAAACTTCCTATATTTTATTACGTAATGTACAGAACTTTGTTTAAAAACGCTCATACATATTTGATAAGTTGAGAAGTAAAATAAAACAACATTGTCTTCCAAATAATTATTACTTTTACATATATCATGTCGAAATTGCGAATATATCAAATAAAAATTTGACACAATATCTGTTGGGCGATGTCGTTATTTTTCGTACTTTTTGATTTTTGCATCTACTGTTCAGCTGACGTTATAATTATAGAAGACAACCTAAATAACATAGAGACAGAATTTCAGGTAGGCTGTTTACACCCGAAAACTGAGTTCATACTAGAGTACTAAGCTTATAAGTTATAACAGTATTTTGTCGCCCCATGGATATGTGGCATATCAAACCTATTTGGACACCTTTTCTGCTCTCTAGCGCCTAAATTGTGATGTGCACGACTGCCCTGATGTGCACGTTTTGCGAAAACGCGATATGCACATCAAGAAGGTCCGGACTGTTGTTTTTTGGCACGATTGGATTCAGGATAAAAAAACTACGTCGAATAGGATGATTTCCAGAAAAAAATTCTCACCCAGTGGAAAAGTTTCCAATCTCTTTTGCCCTCTTGAAAATGTCTTTTTGCCCTCTTCGAAATTTTGGCTTGGATTCGTATCTTCCGGAAAAAATTGATTTGTCTTGGCATTCAAGAAGAGCTAAACAGTTTTGAAGCGGATTTACCTTAAATCCACACTTTTATTTTCCGAATTTGCATATTTTAGGCCAATCAAAAAAAAAAGTCAGTGAGTTTTCGGTGTGAATAACCAAATTTCAGGGCCACCCATTCCAAAATTCAACACAAAATGCTTCATTTGGCTCAGGTGAATCATTGGCCGATTTTTCAGGCGAGTCGTCAGGAGATCTTATTGAATGTTATGCCGGTGAAATTTTGTCATGGGATTGCAATAAAGACATACCGATTTTCGGAACTATTTTTTTCGTTTGTATATTTTTTCTTTTTAAAATATTTTATCGCACAATCCATGGTAAGATGGACATGAAATGTACTCAATGTCCAGGTGGTTATTATTGTCCAAACATTACACATTCGGAAGTGTGTTTGCTGGGGGAGTTTTGTCCGGGGGGAAGTGTCGAACCTGCTCCATGTCCACCTGGCTATTATTGCAAAAATACAACAACAATAAATATTTGCGAAAGTGGCACCTACTGTATTGGTTCAAATACTGAACCATACCCATGTCCCGCAGGAAGGCTGCCGAAACCATGACTAATGATTCCTTTAAATACAGGAAACCAAATTACTTGGTATCATAAAAATCGTAAATTGCTGCTGAACGCCCTTATATTGCGATAGACTAAGAAGAACAGAAGAACTTTGGTAGTTTTTTAGGTTGCCAACAATTGGTATCGCATTGCTTTTCAAACGCGAAAAAATAAACAATGTTACTACTTTTTGGTAACGTTGCTTGACAGCGTGTCTGAGGTATATTTGGCCTACCATTGGTCCTTTTTATAGCTTGAGCTGAACTTGAAATGGAGCTCAACGAATGGAATGCTCTGAATTTTACAGCTCAAAGAAGGAAATAGCTCAAAAAAGGACCAATGACAGGCCACATAGACATCAGACGCGCTGCCAAGCAACGTTACTAAAAAGTGGTAACATTATTTATTTTTTTCGCGTTTGAAAATCACGACGGTATATCGCATTAATCGGGATCCTTTTTAAATTTTGGAATTTTTTCATTTCGATAATTTCAAGTCCCAGAAAATTAATTAATGCCCCGTGCGTTTGGCAGAAACCAAAAATGGAGAATTTTAAAATGATGTTTAAAATGCTCTCTAGCGCCAAAAGGTGTGTCCTTCATCATTTTTTTACAACCGTAATCTACGCATCAAACTGCATCATATATCGTATGTGAGTTTTAGAAATTTTTATTGGTTCCGTGCAGAAAATTTTCAACTTTTGGTACTTGAAAAAAGTATCTTCAAAAAAATATAACTTTTTGTGAAAGTTTAACAGTTCAATTCGAAAGCCTTTTCCAGGCCACTCTTGTGAAAATTCGACAACGATTAATTCATGTCATGCTGGAGATTACTGCTCGGGTTCCAATACTGAGCCTGATCCGTGTCCACCCGGGTATTTTTGTGTTAACTCGACCACAATTCAAGAATGTTCAGATGGAGATTTTTGTCCTGGATCAAATACAAAACCCGACATTTGCCCTCCGGGTTATTTTTGTACAAACTCAACAAGCATCGACAAATGTGAACTCGGTCAGTATTGTCCTGGGTCAAACATTATACCATCCCCGTGTCCCGAAGCTTACTATTGTTTACATTCACTCCTTGAGGGTTTATGTGCCCATTTCGCGACCTGAAAAGTGGGAACATAAACCTTAATTGGGCACATAAACCTAAAAGCGTAGGCGGAAAACTTTGCTGAAATTAATGGGAAATTTATGGGCACATAAACCGACGGTCGGGCTCGTTCTAGATTCGTATCATTATTCACTAAAGTTAAAACAGCCATAGACCGGATAAACCCACAGTACCTGGGCGGGGTGGCCGACAAATTTTTGGGGGAAAATACTCGTAGGTGTTGTAGTTTTTTTCCGGGCATATAACTGCGCAGTGCGTAGGCGGAGGAGTGGAAAAACTTTCCTAGGGATTCCGGTCAGATAAAGGAACGAGAGGAAATTCGGGCCAGATAACTGCACAGGTGGTTGAAATTTAATACAAGCAACAACTAATTTCAACAGTATTGTAAATAAAAATTCAGACAAAGGCGTGCAAGGACCGTTCACCGTCACCAATAATGACAAGATAGAAACAATTGCTTTACTCAAGAAAGAATACATCATCGAACTAATGATTTATCCAACAGGTACTGTGATTGGTTGGACTAGTATTTTTCGATTCGAAATTGGTTCAAGGGATATTGGTAGGTGCGGAAATCGCAATCCGGCTATTTTTTTCCGCTCTGATAGTTTAGGTGTCCACAATGAACAAAAATATGTAAAATCGAAATTATTTATAAAAAATGGGAACTTTATGTTATGTTACAAAACCAAATCAAAAAAAATGTAACATAACGGAAAATTGCAACATAAAGGCGCAGCGTGTAGACAATTTTGCTGGAAAACGCCTAAAAAAATATATATAAATTGTATCATAACGGATCCTACGGGGAAAATATTGCGCAATACGTGTTTTTTTTGTTCAAATTTGTAACATAACGGAAAATAGTGATTACGTAACTCGAAAATATTGCGCAATACGTGTTTTTTGTGTACAAACTGTAACATAACGGAAAATTATAACATAACGGCGTAGTGCGTGGATGATAATGCCGGAAATTTTTTTGCAAAAAAATGTAACATAACTGGACGAATGGGAAAAATTGTAACATAACGGGTTGTAACATAACGGCGCACCTGGTGTAGTATAGAGAAAACTGAATCTTGCCGGATTTTTGGTTCGGATGATTAGACTTGAGTTGTGGACCCCATATTCAGTACGGAATTGCATATCACAAATTGTTTAAGTGGAAATAAAAATTATTATTATGACACTGCTTCATTGTCTCAAAATGAATGGTCGTCGATTGAAATTTCGCAACTAGTTAATTCGGTTACTGGAAAGTATGATTATAAAATAAAAATCAATGGGGCCTTTATTCACGAGACTGTAAACACTCAACCGGTGGAGTTAGCAAATGTTAATGTATGGGCAGGTGATCCATGGCATCGCGCGGCACTGGCTAAAGTCATCTACAAACTACGCCAGCCACCGTTCTCAGGTAAGAACCTATTAATTGGAATTCTAGTAAAATGGCCCAACGCGTTGAGAATAAAATCTAACCAACGCCAAACAATTCCAACACTGATGCTTAACGGATAAGTAGAAACAATTTTAAACGAGAAAGAGAACATTTCGAAGGGGCGTCTTGCTTTTAGACAGCATACATACCGTATAAAATTGCGTTAAGCGTTGGAAAAAATTTGAGCGTTAGCCAACGCTTGATTTTTTCCCCAACGCCCAACGCTCCCAACGCGGTGGGAAGAAAAATTTATCCAACGCCCCCAACGCGTTGCGAAGAAAATTTCCCCAACGCCCAACGTTCCCAACGCGTTGGTTGGGCGTTGGACGTTGGCCAGCACACTCCAACGCCCAATGCTTCCAACACTGGAGACTATTGTCCCGGCCCGGGGACTCCCGGGTCAAATATTTATCCAGACCCGTGTCCTAAAGGTCATTATTGTGTAACGCCGATATTAATAGAGCAAATTGGATTTTTCTGTCCAGGAGGTAATTCACAACCGGAGTTCTGTCCAATTGGACATTATTGTGAGAATTCAAAAACAATAGATTTATGTCAAAAGGGTAATTATTGCCCTGGGGCAAACATTATGCCATCCCCGTGTCCTGAAGGTTACTATTGCTCAAATTCCACTGTCAAAGAAAGGTGCCTTGAGGGATATTTCTGTGCTGGGTCAAATATTGAACCAAAATCTTGCCCGGCGGGTTATTATTGTAGAAACTCAACGATGCTAGAAAAATGTCTTAAAGGAGATTATTGTCCCGGGTCAAATATTTATCCAGACCCGTGTCCTAGAGGTCATTATTGTGAAACGCCGGAATTAATAGAACAATGTCAAATTGGATTTTTCTGTCCAGGAGGTAATTCCCAACCGGAGTTCTGTCCAATTGGACATTATTGTGAGAATTCAACAACAATAGATTTATGTCAAAAGGGTTATTATTGCCCTGGGGCAAACATATTACCAGAGCCGTGTCCTCCAGGTAATTACTGTGTGGATGCTACGCAAGTTCAGCAATGCGATTTTGGTCAGTTTTGCCCTGGATTCAATGTACTGCCCGATTCCTGCCCAATAGGGCATTACTGCTCTAATACGACAACCCTTAACGCTTGTCCGGATACATTTTACTGCCCTGGCTTCAATATTTTTCCGGAACCTTGTCCAGCAAAGGGTTCAAACCAGAGATTTTGAAAAAAAATCTGGATATTTTCAGATTTCAAATTACTACTTTGTGTGCCTCAGACTTATTTGTGTATCTTAGGTATACACCACCTGCCTACGGAAGTTAACAAAACGATAAAAAAGCTGTTAACTTCCAAGAATTTTGTTAACTTTAGGGGCGTTAACTTCCGTAACCAGGCGGTGTGTCTCAGACACTGTGGATTTTTTGGAAAGTTTGGATCCAAGAATAGGAGGGTATTATTGTACTAATGCATCGACAATTGCGCCATGTGTAGGCGGCGAATTTTGTCCGGGATCGACCACTGAACCCCGGCCCTGTCCAGGTGGTTTTTATTGCAAACACTCGGCTATAAAAGAACCTTGTGGCGAGGGGTATTTTTGTCCCGGAGGACAAATGGCACCAATTCCCTGCAAAGAGGGATCTTATTGCAGTAACACAACCACTATAGAACCATGCACGTTGGGATTTTATTGTTCTGGATTAAATACGGTCCAGATTCCGTGCGACAATGGTTATTTTTGTGAAAATACGACCACCATCGAAGTATGTCCTGCTGGTCATTACTGCGATGGATTCAACACAGCACCAGTTAGGCTGCCCAAACTGATTTTTCCAGCTTTTCATATTTTGGCACCACGGTCTTTCGGAGAAAGTACAAGAGAACTTTTTTCGGAGAAACTGCAATAAAAACGTTTTTCGGAGAAACTGCAATAAAAAAGTTTTTCGGAGAAAATATTTATAAACATTTAACCAAGCTGGGTCTAGACCGTCTAGATGTATACTATTATTTTTCCGGAGAAAAGGTTTTCCGGAAATTCTTGGAAAACCTTTTTTTCCCGAAAATCGTTTTTTTTTCCGAAAAAAAGAGGTGCCTGATATTCATGACGATTTTTAATTCACTTTGAATAGCCTATAGTCAGTTCTTTGTCCAGCTGGGTCATTTCAAAAAGACGATGGACAAGACACGTGTGATCCATGTTTAGCTGGACATTATTGTCCTCTTGGAACAATTGAACCAATTATTTGTCCATTAGGCACATATTTGAATACACTTCAGTATGATGGGTCAGGATCTAATATAATTGAAGTGGGGTGTTTTTTAGTATTCATCTTTGTAAACTACACAAACTGGTCATCAATAATTGAAGACATGAAGTAAAAATTAAATACACAGGGTAACCCATTAACCGGGACCAACATTTCTTTGAAAACCTGCAGGTCAACGACAAATAGTCCAGTTAATGGAGACAAGCGTAGGCGGAAAAACTTAACGTGATTTAACATTTTTTTTAAATCGTTCGCCAACAACGCAAAATAAAGTCGGAAGACAACCACCCTAATATATAGGCGAAGAACTGGNNCATTCTTCAAGTAGCCCTTGGTGTTAAAATTGATTTCAGCGGACGCTCTCTGGATGATTGCGACCGATGTCCGGTGGGCCACTTTTGTAATCACGATTCGATTGAACCTCAAATTTGCAAAAACGGAACTTTTCAAACCCAAAAAGGCAAAGATTTTTGCGAGTTATGCAACAAGGGCCATTTTTGCGTACACGCATCTTATCAAGGTTTAAGGCTATCGAAATCAATAATTTTATGTTATGTGAATTAAGCAGTTACTCCCAAGGGTACCAAGCGGCGTATAATCTGTAGTGGTCCAAATTTGGACTAAAGGCCCTGGTGACCATGCGAAGCATTTTTAACGCAGAAATCAGTTCCGTTTTGTTTTATATTTTTCCCATAAAATTTAACTAGACCCGTGTTTCAGCGATTCTCAATTAAACCCAGTTTACTATCATTTTTGGTCCATTTGGGGCGTTTAGTCCAAATTTGAACTAATGGACCCCTGGGAGTTAAATTTACAGTAAAAGTTATAAAATTTCAAGCCTTTAAGAACCGTGTCCACCTGGTAGTTTTCAAAACAAGACTGGACAAGCTTTGTGCCCGCTGTGCGATCCTGGACATTTTTCACTAGGTGGCTTTATTGAGTGTTCTACGTGTCCATTAGGCACATTTCAAAATCATGAAGGAGGAATCACTTGTTTTCAATGTCCTTTAGTAGAGAATTTCAAACATTTCTTTATGTGTTTTTTAAAAACGTTTCCATTGTCAGGTTTTTCCGTTTACGGTCACTTCGAAAGTTCCAAACGGAGAAACCTGAAAACGGAGAAGATTTTCTCCGTTTTCCGGGTTCTCCATTTTCGGAGTTCTCCATTTTACGGATGTGCCGAATAATTTAATTGCTTGATAATTCTTCTATAGGTTATTATTGCCCCAACAGGTTTGACCAACCAGTAATATGTCCAAACGGTACAATCCAGCAGTTATGGAATCAAACATCATCAGCAGCGTGTATTCCATGCCAACCTGGAAAATATTGTCCAACAACAACTGACCACTACGATTGTCTTATTGGGCATTATTGTCCCGGAGAAGTGGACGCATCGGTCAGGGTTCGAAATAAATCACGATACGTTTCGGTCCAAAAAGTGTTAGGATAACTCAACTTTGTCACGATAACTGGTGTTAACATAACTAGTTAGGGTAACTGGTGTATTATAAGTAGTCTCAAACTATAGTCTGACAAGCACCTTATATNTCATACAGTATGAGTCATAGTGGGTGAGTCACACTGTATTAAACCATTTTCGAACCCCTATTTTGATACCATGTCCAAGTGGACTATATCAAGACACACACGGTCAGCACATTTGCATGGATTGCCCAATAGGCACGTATTGTCCATACGGAAATGATACTGTCATATGCCCCAAAGGACATCACTGTCCGGCTAAAAGTTCTGAGCCCACAATATGCCAAGTTGGCTATTATCAACCCGCAAATGGATCAGACGTATGTCTTTTATGTCCTGAAGGCTCATATTGTACTCAAACGCACGAATCCGAACTCTGTCCAATTGGTCATTTTTGTCCCTCAGGTCTGACCTCACCAATAGCTTGTTCTATTGGTGATTATCAATCGCTTGAACGTCAAAGTTCCTGTAGCTCATGCCCAGCTGGGAGTTATTGTCCATATGCCAATGCTTCAATCGACTGCCCAATTGACCACTTCTGTCCAGCGGGCAGCCGTACCTACCAGATCTGTGAAATAGGAACATTTCAACCCAATAGTGGCCAAAGCGAGTGTATATCTTGTCCGTCTGGCAGTTACTGTCCCGAAAAGACGGCTATCGACTGCCCAGTGGGCCACTTTTGTCCAGCAAAAAGTATTAAACCAACCGAGTGTGAAATTGGAACATATCAACCATTTTCCGCCAAAAGTGCCTGCATTTCTTGTGAGCCTGGATTTTATTGTGAGGATTGGGATAAAATGTGACCGGAAAAGATATTCATTTTTTCTCAGATTATTTCAAAAAGAAAGTAGAATCAGGGCATACTAGTAATTCAAAAACAAACATGCTGAACTGGCCTCTCGGGCTAAAAAATAAAAATGAGCTGCGCTGAACTGCCCTTCCAAACTCAGCTCGCCCGTTCAGCTCGCCAGTTCACTTCCTATTGAGTCGTTTTAACTCATGAAAAATCATAAAAAGAATTTTTCAATCCAAATTAGGACCCAATAACACCAATTCCTTGCCCTATGGGAACCTTTCAAAGGTATGCAAAAAAGGCGGCTAAAGCAGACTGTACGGGATGTCCGGGCGGGACGTATCAAGAAAGTCCAGGTTCAATTTCATGTCAAATTTGTCCGGGTGGCTTTTATTGTCCAGAATCTAGTACGAATCCTTTGCCGTGTCCAAATGGAACATTTCAGGATGGAACTGGAATGGCTGGAATTTCTTCATGTCGTGTTTGTCCGGTGGGAAATTACTGTCCAACTAATACGCAGTTTCCGATTCAATGCACAGGCGGCACTTATGCCATTTCGGGCCAGTTTGAATGTATACCATGTCCTCCTGGTTATTATTGTGAAAATGGCACTGACGAACCTGTAGGCTTGGTTTCGAACAATAATTTAGAAATTTTCGGACCAAAAAGTTTTTATTCTAATGTGGACGATCTACTCACTTATTTGGCATAACTTACACTACCTAAGCAGTTATCTTAACACGAAAGTACTCCAAAAGTGTTAAGATAATTCAACTTTGATTAGATAATTACATATTGTAGTAGAATAATAGTAATAGGGGGTATGCTTACAGTAACCAATGTAGTACTACTCAGCGTTTCACATGAATTTCCGCCGTTTTTTCTTTCTTATTTTCTAGATAGCAAAACTCGTGTTTTTTCCGCACGTCAAAACTCGAATACACCAAGAAGATGCCTTGTATTGCCTTGTAAAATATTAGTGATTGCGTTGTATTGCCACCAAGAAGATGCGGGAGAAAACACGGCGGAAATTCATGTGAAAAGGCGAGTAGTAGTAACCCAATTTTGCATAAGTTTATTTGGATAAAAAATGTTGAAATCGAGTGTTAAGCTTGTGCTCCAGGAACATACAACAGTTTTTGGAACAAAGAAGCCGAAAATGACTGTCTACAATGCCCTTATGGTTATTTCACGACCACCTATGGAAGTCATGTATGTACTCGCTGTGATATGGGGCATTATTGCGAATCTAAAGATGAAAATCCTATAAAATGCCCAGCCGGAACGTATCAGAACAAAAATGGACAAATTCAATGTAAGGACTGTCCGCCTGGCCATTATCAGCCATTAGAAGCGCAGATTGGTTGTTTAGAGTGTGACAAAGGTTATTATTGTTCGATGGGAAGTACTGAAATGTCGAAATGTCCTAGTGGCACCTATCAGCCTTACTTTGAGGCTTCTAGAGTAGGATTAGATATGTGAAATTGGCACCGCGCCTTCAGCGATATTTTTGCCCAACTATGGATTAACGAGACACTTTACTCTTTTTTACATTAAGTTTTTTACATTACACTTGTAGCGTTGATCACACTAATACACAGGGTGCGCCGTTATGTTTCACTTTTTCCCGGCCGAGCTGTTTCAGTTTTTCGAGAAAATATTTTCTCCTAATACATATCTGTATATGTTAAGCCCTACACCACTTTTTCTCGCCACTTTGTCCCGCTCGGGCCATTGTGTTTCACTATTTTTCGACGTTTTTTTTGCGAAACATAACGGCGCACCCCGTGTAACACATCACATGTATAATATTCCAATTAACACAAAAAAGTTACTTTGCCGATCGTTTACACAGGGTGCGCCGTTAGCGGGCGCAACAATTTCTTTAAAACGACCGGTTGAAGTATACATAACTAATCCTAATAATGTTTGCTTGACTGTATGCCATGTCCTATTGGTCATTATTGTCCCGTGGGACCCTTATCAGTTTCAGTGGAACCACTTGCATGTCCCAACGGAACGTACCAAACAATTCCGTGTCCGCACGATTTATCGGTTGTTCCAAATGACCACTCCGGTTCGGGTCAAGCCAGTGACCTGGACTTTATATTCCTTTCTGAACAAATTCCAGTTGTGATTTTAGATGAGAAAGAATGTAATATTTATGAAGGACCGGAAGAGTCGGTTATTATTGGCGCAGAAGTTGAATCTGATTGCCTTTCTTGCCCTATGGGTTAAGCGTTTGAAAAAGTATTTAAAATGTTTCCCGTTAGCGTTAACTCCTGCGTTCGCGACAGTGCCATGTGGGACTGTTTTCGTTTATTTTGTTCATAACTAAGAATCGGTATCCCCCATCAGCCCATCATTTTGTTTTATAGACTTATTGGAATGATTAGACATGGCCTGACCCTTTGGTAAACACCGTTGAAAACGGTTACATTGCTTTTTAAGTACATTTTGATGCACCTTTAAAAGTAGACAGGTTAGTACGAACTTCAAACGCTAATAAGGACACTTTTGTCCTGATATAAAAAGCATGCCAATGAGCTGTCCAGCTGGTTTGTATCAAAATCAGAAGCAACAAGTTTTCTGTTTGCCTTGTCAAGGAGGATACTATTGCCCTGAACGATCAACAGAAATGAACATTTGTAAACCTGGAACTTTTAATAACATTACAATGGCTCAGGAGGGATATAATTGTACAGATTGTCCCTCAGGTCATTACTGTCCGTCTCAGAAAAACAAATTGTCCCTAGGCCCGATTCCATGTCCGGTAGGTCATTTTCGTGAAACAAGCAAGGCTTTCAAACAAGCTGACTGTAGATCATGTCCGAAAGTAAGGTATCAACTGAGAATATTTCAAAAACCTGAAAAAAAATTTGAAAAAATGTTCGAAAAAATGTTCGAAAAAATGTTTGCAAAAATGTTTGAAAAAATGTTTGAAAAAAAAATTTGAAAAAATGTTTGAAAAATGTCTAAAAAATTTCTGAAAAATGTGTTTAAAACGTTTGATTTTTTCTGAATTTTTTTGTTTTTTTTGTCTTAAAAATGTTTTGAATACATAAATACATTATATTGGACATTTGTATTGTTAACGATTTTTTTTCTTCAAGTTTTAAAGCAAAGGATTCATTTGGTACCTTGTCATTAAGGAAATTACTGTCCCGAAGCTTCCACGCTACCGAATCCATGTAATGCGGGTACGTACCAACCAGCGTTTCATGCTGAAAGTGACGATGCTTGCTTTCAATGTCCAATTGGGCAGTTTTGTGTCAAAGCCTCAATATTACCAGTTGACTGTCCAGTAAAGGGTTCAGAACAAGACGATTGTCTGAATTTCCAATCCCCAGTTATGTTAACGCTCAAAGGGGTTAACATATATCAAATTTGTAAATATAACGGTGTATGCACTTATTGGTCTATCTTTAAGACTGATCGAAAATAACAAAATCGCCTTAACTCCAAGGTGGGAAGCCTCTTTCAAGGCACAAAGGCCATATTAGGTACTAGATAGGCCAATATGATCCCCATCGAAAAATGAATAATCAAAATTTTGTTCAGGGGGGACAGTAATTTAAAGGGCTTAATTTTAATGTATTTTTCCAAAAAATATTCAAAAATATAAAGTAAGGGACAAAGTTGAAATTAAGGAACACAAATGTCAAAATTTTTAGTCAAAATGTCAAAAATAATAGACAAGAACAGTTAACCGTCCTGTATAATCATACATGAAAAGTTTAAAACCCTGGTCCAGTTGGAACATTTGGTCGAGAACCTGGGCTTAAAAAGGAGTCCGAGTGTTTTTATTGTCCGGCAGGCGCTTATTGTCCGAAAGGAGCCGATTCTCCGATTCCGTGTCCGGCGGGATACTTTAATACACTTGAAAAACGCACATCCCTTTATGATTGTTTGAAATTGAACGTGAACGCTGAATGTAACAGAACAAAATTACCCGATGGCTCTGACTGTTTCTGTCGAGAGGGATACACTGGAACCTGGAACGGTGGATGTGTTGAAATTGATCAATGTCTTACTGGGGCACATTCGTGTCCCGCTACTAGCACATGTGAAAAAATAGGACTCAGGTTCATGATAAGCACTGATAAACTATTTTTTATGGCTACTGGTCTTTAAAATGACTTTTGAGGTTTTTGGTATCGCTGCTGTAGACTACGTTGCAAATTAATGTTGCAAGATAAAACAAGTTGTTCCAAATATAAATTGGCGTGCTTATTTATTTGAAAAGTGTACTGATTTTGAATGTTAATATTTCAAACTTACTGCAATACAAGAATAATTTGTTTATATACAGAAGATTAGGGTGTGTGCAGATGGGTGTTATCATTATGTCGCAGATTTAAAAATGCTTACATTTTGTTCTCATTCCATCATTCCCCCCAGCAAGCTTTTGTCGAATTTGAAACAAAAGTTGAAGCATCCGTTTCTTTGTTTTTGGTTTCATGCTGTCCGTTTATGGTTCAAAAAGTTTTAGGAACATGATTTTTTTAAGGTCAGTCCATGTTTTCGTCACGGTTTTCATAATCTTGAATTCTTTTTTTGTTAACATACCTGTTGTATATAACTTGTGTATCAAGTGTGAGTCCATGTTGAGCTTCATAATGTTTTCTAAAGATTACGATGAAATTCATATTATATAGTAGTTTGACAAATAGCCGAGTTTTTCCGACAATTATTGGTATTTTTGTTTCAAATTATACAAAATTACCGGTTTTTAAAAGCAAAACTAACTAAATTACTACTGTGAACGGAACTAAAAGAGCAATTTGACCCGAAGATTACGATGAAGATATTAGTTTGATAAATAACCGACTTTTCACCGGTAATTGTCCGTATTTTTGTGTCAAAATTTTACAAAATTACCGATTTTTAAACCTAAACTACCTACACCCCTGCGCTGTGATCTTGCAAGTATCTTGCAAACAGGGACATCTGCAAGTTAACAGCGCAGGGCTTAACATAAAGATAGGGATTCCTGGAAAATTGGCCAAAAAAACCGGGAAAATTGGCCAACGGGAAAATCTGCAAGATAACGGGTGACAAGATAACAGTGCAGGGGTGTAAATTACAACTGTGAATGAACCTAAAAGGACCGGTAAACGTTTTCTGTTCAGCAAATTAAAATAAATGCTTAAGTCCGCCTTTTGTAAAAAATCTCTGAAATTTTAAACCATTAGTGGAGATAATGAACCTTTTATCAGGCCCCTCGTATAAATGTACGTGTCAAAATGGGTATGAGTTAAGAGAAAACAAATGCCGAGATATAAATGAATGTTTGACATATCTTAACCATTGC
>SCLG01000454.1:50891-76952 GCA_004367875.1 Oikopleura albicans | reverse complement strand
GAGATAATGAACCTTTTATCAGGCCCCTCGTATAAATGTACGTGTCAAAATGGGTATGAGTTAAGAGAAAACAAATGCCGAGATATAAATGAATGTTTGACATATCTTAACCATTGCGAACATTCGTGTATTAACAATAACGGTTCGTTCACTTGTGAATGTGACGCTGGCTTTGAGTTGGAGCTTGGTTTCAAATGTGAAAGAAAACAACTCATTATTCCAGTTTCCAACTTTGATCAAGATGATGACAACGGTGAAGATTTTTCCAGCCGAATGATGGGCTATCTAAGCTGACATCCGAAAAAAACCTGAAAAAACTTAACAAGTAAAAATTTGCTACCTATCATGAAACGTCGGAAGATTGTAAATTCTTTAACTCGTGGAGCGCGTAGAATCTTTTGTCGTGAACCACTTGATTTTAGTACAGTATGAGGTATAATAACGCGTTTCTGGTTTTTCTAGTTTTCAAGCCTATTATAATACAAAATTTGAGAAAGCCAGAAGCACGTTATTTTACCCCATACAGTATTATACCTATGGAACATAATGTATACATGGGGAGCGCCAAGTAAAGGTAGGAACGCCAAGTAATAGCAGGTGAGCGCCAAGTAATGGTAGGTTCCATTTCGGGAAAAAAAATCCGAATAACAGTAAGGCTACTCCATGTTAAGGTAGGTAAACTAATCAAACTTTTTATGCACTGTTTATTATTTTTGGTCAAAATTCGAAAATTATAAAAAAATCCTTGTTTTCCGTTAACTTGTCCAAGTTTTTTTACGGACGTGCGAAACCACAATGTTCATTTTCCTAATATAAGATTTAAAACATCAAAATCTAATTTGGACAGCCTATTTACTGACATCAATTATAAACGAAGTGATGGATGAAACTGAAGAGAAATTAAAGAGCATGGATCCAATGGCACTTGTTGAAAGTAGTAACGTTTCAACTGACCTTATAACCGAAATGGCGACTGAGTTGACGAACAACTTAGGTGACATTGCGAACACATTTGAAAGTATTGCTTCTATTGCAAATACCGATGGTCTCACAGGGTATGGTCCAAAGAATGATTGAGTAATAATCGGTCACTTTTGGGAAATAGTTACGGTAGCTTAGGGCTTAAATCACCAAAAACTACTTTTATTGGGTAAAAAGGCCGAAATCGGTCACGAAATCACGCCAGGACCCCAAAGCGTTACGATTCTTCGACCAACAAATCGTAACGATTCGGGATCAGAGACTGTATTTTATAATTTATGTGTTTTCAGTATTTTGCGTGGTGACTAGCGAAAATAGACAGAAATTAGCAAACCTTCAAAAACGACCTGTTTCACGACGTACAAATTATGTAAAGGCACATAAAGTATATAAATTTTGAACCATACGACTGACAATTTCGAACAGAAGTTAATAGACGCCGAAGTAAAAAAGGCGCGATCTGGTTCAACAGTCAAAGAACGCGAAGCTATCGAACTTTTTGAGCAGAAAATCCAAGACACAATGAAAGTGTTGGAGCGATTGCCACCGGGCGAAATTTTGGAAACTGACAACATTGCTTTTCGAAAAATTACGAGCCCGAATGTAACCCGGAGATCACCAGACAACAGTGGAGAATGTTTAAAGCCAGAGTTGTACATATTGCATATTTCGCAATGTATTAATTTTTGCCTGTACAAAGATGTTAAGGGTGGTCTGCTCGATTTGTTTACAANTGAAACAACTTTTTTCTGTATTATTTCGATGGTATGGTATACTCGAATGTCTATCTTAATACGAAAACATCTTCGACCACAAAATTGTTGCCAACTCTCATCACAGGGGACACTTATTACACAAAAATATTCGTTTTTGGAGATGATTTCTACGGACCGTATTTTTATTTTTTGAGTAGTTTTGGTGGTATTAATTTAATTTTGTTTGTAATAGTTGCTCTAAAGCAAGACGGAGAAAACGTTTGACGCCGATTTTTGATATCTGTTTTTCATCATTAAAATTCTGATCAGATAACTGTTTAGTTGGTGTATTTTACAAATAATTGTGACGTTTTGTGACAACTTAAGCGGTTGTTCAGTATATACCATTGTTTAACTCTTTCGAAGACTTTTTCAATATCTATCACGGACGATGCGACTATGATGTGGTCAAAATCAAATATGTTTGACCCAAATCAAAAGTCGGACCAATCTGTTCTTGGAGTTGATTTTCAAAAAAACGGAAAAGACTTTCATTACTTATCTGAAAATAAACGGCGTCTGCCGACGTTTACCAAAATGGTTACGAATAACAGATTGGAAATTATCAAATTAATTTTATCGGATGAGACGGACTGGATGCTTATTTCGACGCCATCCAACGAAAGGGTATCAATTTGAATAAACTGAAAAAAGATCTGCTTTTAAAAACAATGTTTTTTGTAGTTTGAAAATTAGACGAAAAATCCTTTTAATTAACTCCGAAATTAATTACGTAACCATACGGGGTCAACGCGATTTTTCGAAGAAAACGTTTTTTGGGGAAACGTCGGTTACGGAAAATTTTAGAATGGCTTTTCGAAGTTTCGAAAACGTTTTTACGAGCAAATTTCTTTGTGTTTTTCAATATCGCTGCTCTTAATTCGCCCTTAAATTTGTAATTTTTCGAGGAAAACGTTTGTGGAAAATTTCCCTGAAAAAGGTTTTTTCTGAAAAACTTTTTCTTAAAAAAACCACACTGCCCGTTACAAAGAAACTAGCGTTTTACGCCCTAAAAGAAAATGGATCGAGTAAACAATACAGCTCTCTTTGAGTTTTGGAGACTACTAGTCTAGTGGATACCCTAGTGAAAGGCTCAAGTTTGAATGTTTATCTGAACTACGGTATGCCGCCTCAACCAGAACTTTTGATTCACGACTTTCACATAAATATACCGACAACAGATTTTGAAGATGAAAATACGCCGTCGATTTCTGCCGCTCAATGTTTTTCGGATAGTGGTTGTTTAGATTTGGATTCTGAAGATTATAACGGCAACCCCTATGGTTTATTTTTGCCTCGGGGGGAATTGACGCACTGTATAAAAACTGGTAATAATGAATATTGTATTCTTTATGTGGGATTTCGACTGAATGATTTGTTGGCATCAAAAGATTACAACGAAGAGATTATGCTGAATGTTTTAACCCTCGATTGTCGATAGGGTGTCTCAAAAATATAATACTTTATTCCGTAAGTCGCCCTAATGTCCACGCCTGCCCAAATATGCAAGTAAAAATTGGCCATTAAACAGATCCGGACTGTATTACATATGTATCGCATTTTTAGATGACTCATAGGGTCTAAAATCTGTCCAGTTATGGGCGCACCGACTGTTCGACAAGCTCCGTGAACGGTAAGAATTTTGAGGAAAATTTCTCTTTAAAATTTTTTTACTAGTAAAATGTATTTTTGTGAAAACTTTTTAATGAAATTTTAACAAATTACATATGGATTTTGAAAAAAATGGCAAGATATGAGAATATGTCAAGATTTGGGGACACCGACCATATGAGTCATAGGGCCTAAAATCTGTCAAGATATAGGCTTTTTGTCAAGCAAAAAGGCGAAACAACTGTATATTCTTTCGAGTTCTCGTAACAATTTTGGACACCCTAATTTTAAAATAGAAATTAATGTTCTCGAATGGGACAGCTCCATTTGTTCCGTCGATCGATTCGAATCAAATCCAAATGGCACAGCTTGTTATTGCAAGGAAACACCGCCGAAATTCAAAGTCACCACTGATATCGTGGTTCCAGGTTTTGGGTTCTATTTTCTGTTCTAAAAGTGAAAAATTGAAAAACGCCTAAAAATATGTGATTAGTGGTAATCAAATTCGACAAAAAAAAAATCAAAAAATATCCCGCATAAAGGGTTTAGTCGCCCGCAAAATAGCTAGGTTGTTTTTTATAAAAAAGTGACCGTCAGTTAACTGCCGCACGGGTGTTGCAAACCAAATATGAATTTTGAACCTTTTTTAGTTACGACTATCGATTTTGATAGTGTGTTTATATCTGGATGTGAAAATTGTGCCGACCCGATATTTATTTATGTAATAATAACATTCAGTATTTGGCTTGGGGCCTTACGATGGACACAAAGGACCGATGACGATGAATTGAATACATTGAAGGTTTTATTTTATGTTATTTGGTAATAAGCTCTTTATTGTCCAAAATAGGCGTTATATTAGAATGCGTAGGATGTTTTTTACCGAGTTTTGCTCCCTAGCGCCAAAAAACTTTCTTTAAATTAATCAGTTTGATTGGAATTTGTATGGGATATTTCTTCAAAAATAATAATACGAGCTAATTTTCCCGTTAAAAAATTTCTTCCCAAAAATCAACCGAGCCCAACTCAAAACGCCAATTTGTGATAACTCCCACAAATCCTCTAGGGAGTCCAAGCCAGGTTTTTTATGAACCTTATGGCTATTTAATTCTCTTTTTCAGATGTTTGATTTTCGAAAAGACGAGAACCCGACCTACCTACTGGTCATTGACACACGTATGATATCATCAATAGAGAGGATTTATCCCAAACATATTTTCATCTCCTTTGATCTCTCTATAGGTGAATCGCCCTTTTTCCTGGAGCGTGGTTTAGCTTTGGGTACCATAAGTCGTTCATTTTCATTATCTCTTCCGATAGGGTGTCTAAACATATGCACCACATAATTATGTGACATAACTACTTAGAGAAAGAATAATAAGCCATAACCACGATTTTTTTCAAAAAAAAGTAATTTAGGCATTCAACGTTTGAAAAGTGGATTGTAGTTGGCTAGTCTAGTTTTGGCTCAAGTTCAACCAGTCACGTGATAAATTAGATTAGAAGCAGATTAACCACTTTTCAATTTTACGTCGAATGGCCAAATTACTTTTTTTTCGAAAAAAAAAATTCGTGGTTATGGATTATTTTTCTTTCTCTTAAGTAACAACAGAATTTGAACGAATGGGTTAACTTACATGCATCAAAGTCTTTTTTATACGAAATTTAACACAAAAATCGGTATTTATTTACCCTAAGTTAGACACCCTAAACTGAGCCTACCCGAGAACTTCAGCCAGGTAGTCGCCGCCTGTTTCTGGTCACGTCAAACGTACCCCTCGAAAACGCCCATCGAATTCAATGTTGGGTTAATTTTGAAGGTTTTGATGTTGTTTGGCGACCCGAAAAGGTGCAAATTTACAAACCAAAAATAGACGACTTACGCACATTACCAACTTTTGGGTGTATTTTGCAAGACTTCCAACTCGTAAATGAATTTTTGATTTTTGGGGAACTGTCATTATCCGGTGAGGAGCATGTTATTCAAGCAACAAGGAAAAGACTTATTAACTCCCAAGTGTTCCAAGTGGCATATAATCCGTAGGGGTCCATTAGTCCAAATTTAGACTAAACGCCTTTGTGACCATGTTAAGTTTACATATAACTGATATGATAAAAGTGAAATAATCAGTTCCGTCGTATGTTTTACCGGGTGCGCAGTTATCAGGCAGGTTGGTCCGCAGTTATCAGGTAGTTTACAGTTTGGTATTGCACAATTTTTGGTATTTTACAGTTTGGTATTGCGCAATTCTCATGGACCCCTGAGAGTTATATTGGATCAAACACGCAATTAATTGTTATGCATAGATAATATGTATTACATATAATCCATAAAGGATTATTGTATATATAAATTAATTTAGTTTAGTTTAAAAGTCTTAACGAGCTCACTTGTATTGACGAATCTTGTATCCGAACAAACTACTAAAAAGTTATCATTTATTCAGATGGGGCTCGAGCATAATTCCCATTCTTAAGTTTTTTTTTGTGTTACATAACTAAACTAAGGGGGTTACTCACGCTCAAATTCTCGATAAAAACGTCGATGAAAATTCTTTGAATCATTAACTTAAAAAAATTCTAATTCATTCAATAAACCGATCTCTGATATATCCGTAAACAGTAGATACAGTCCTCCCTCCCGTCAGTGCCGCACTCAAGACGCCAAAAGAGAGGCACTTAAGTGATGGGCGGCACTTAAGGGAAGGAGAACTGTATCCGAAATACCCAAAAAGTAACAATACCTATTCAGGTTTGCCCTACGTTAGTCCAAATTTTCTGAAACGCGGAAGATAGGTTCTCATTAAGTAACCTCTCATTGCCTTATTTCAATTTTTTCTTGAACTTACAAATCGAACCTACGAACAGTATCTGAAACAAAATTTCTTTCTGGATACATTATGGTTTTCGGTTTTTGTTAACCATCCATGGTCGTTTTGTAATCGGTCAGCACGCATCACATTGGTAACCATGACTATTAGCGTTGCAGCCGTCAGTAATCTGATGTTTTACAAGGAAGAAAAGGGCAAGGTTGTTAATTGTATCAAACCTTATATTCATGTAATTTTGCACATTTTTTAAGCTAAAACGGCCTATCATTTTCTAAATTAACCTCATTATGAACACATTTTTTAATAAAAAAAAATTGTTATTCTTTATAAATTACTGTGTAGCACAGTGCTCCTGGAGAACCATAACAGTTTCCGGCTGCCATAAGACCAATTTTGACCGTTGAAAAAAGAATCTGGGTAAGTTTGACAAGGCGCTTTTTTGGATTTGCTGGGGTCGATTTAGTCCTAGAGCTAATTTTGCCGGTTATTCCGTTCCGGGAAATATGAAAAACCGATAACTGGTTATTTTACCGGTTAACCTGACATTGTACCAAAAAACCCACCAAACATTCGTGATCTTCGCCCAAAACTACCCTTAGAACTTTTAGCGTATGTGGAGCTTTTTTTAAGTTGAGTATTTTTCACCCCAAATTCTGGCAGTCCCTAAGAGCGAATTTTGGACCGATTTCGTCTTATAAATCTAAAAAATGCGATAACTCACGTTCCTATGAATGGATTTGGCAAATTGTTTTTTTCGGTTTTCCTATTTTTTATCCTTTTTCATTTCCGGTTATTTCCGGTACTAGAAAAAAAGTAAAACCGGGAAAAAACGGAAATCGAAAAATCTAAAGCGACCAAAAAAAACAAATTATTTTTTTTACCGTGTCTAAAACAAACAACATATCTCAACCATTAATTAGGGCAAACAAATTGAAATAGGGCCTTTACGATTTTCCCCTTCTATTGTTTTCGTTAACGTTGTGACGAGTATTATGACGGCATTTCCATCGTTGATTTTTACGTTCATTTTCTCAAACACGGCACCAAAATCGCTGCTAAAAGTGCGATCGCTTGATGTTTGGAAATACAGCTCGGTTATTCGCCCTTTGGCATTTGTAGCATGTGCGATCATTTCGTTTACTTCCTACTTTTTTGCTATTTTGTACGCGATGATGATGGAGCAAATTCAAGTGCAAAATTGGATCGGTGCCCAAGTGGTCGCCAATATAGTCGATGTTACGCTCGCCCCGGTTATCATCATTGTTAGGGTAGGAAATCTGACCTCGTTCTAGAATCAGTTACTCAAATTGAGTATACACCAGGTGTGCCATTATGTTTCATCTCCTTATCTTTCAATTTTCCCATTCGTCCCGTTATCTTTCACTTTTTTGCAATTTGAATTCCATAACATATACTATATATATTTATATGTAAAGCACTGCGCCGTTATCTTTCGATTTTTGATTATCTTTCATTTTTTTCAGTTTTTTCAAATGGCAGAAATATTTTTGATTTTGCCAAAAAGCCATAATGGCCACAAATTATGGCCTTTTTACCCCATTATTAAATACACCACCCAACCAGTTATCTTAACAACCGTTTTTTTTGTAAAGTTTTAAGAGAACACTAGTTTGGTAAGATAACTGGTTAGGGGGTTATTTGTTATAAATTTTACACGTCAGATTTCCGAATCCACATTAAAGCTATAAAGTCAATTATTCGACACTGTTGCCAAGTTGACCTTAATAAGGGCCACTTATCATATTATATATATGAGAAGAAAACAGTGGTAACGCCCGATTGTCCCGTGGACGCCCTAGAAAAAATTGTCCGAATGCCTCACGAGGTGGCCACCGAGGAAGCTAACTGTAAAGCAAAAACAGCACGACACCAACGAAATGAAATGTATAAAACCATAAAATATACAGTCCAGGCAGGCTATTTATATTGAGCAATATGAATGTGGAGATCCTTACTTGTATACAGTTGTATCGCCCATATCTTGACACTTTGACAGGGCCTAAAATTTTTCATGACATAGCTTTTTGTCAAGATATGGGAGCACGGACTGTTCGAGCACCTCTGTGAATAATCAAAAACATTTTTAGGCCTAATTAGGATGATTTCTCGGATTTAACATGATGACATATTGAAAAGGTATTTAATTTTAACTAGTAAAATACACCACATAACATGTTATGTTTCCACCCGTTATGTTAACAAAATTCCGTTATGTTAACACTATTTCAAATACATTAGTCTATTTGGGATTAACTTCAATTTATGTGATGTATATGTTTAAAAAAACTTGTTATCAAATTGAAAAGTAAATACATACGGATGTTGACAAAATTGTCAAGATAAGGGGATACCGACCATATGAGTCATAGGGTCTAAAATATGTCAAGATATGGAATTTTTGTCAAGATATGGACTGTACAGATGTGGACGATACAACTGTATTTAAACTTCTAATAATGAAAAAATAATGTGAGCGGTCCGTTATGTTATAGCCTACGAACAGACAATTTTAACCACCATGTGTTATTTCGTAATGAGTGAAACGATTCTGCCAGAAGATAAGTTTTACGTTGACAAAATTTTCCGTGATCAACTCAATCTGGCTCGAACACTGACGATTGAAGAAATTTGGGACTTTATAGAACATGATATAGTCGACATGGACTTTCCTTCCGAAAATTATAACGGAAAACCTTTAGCGGCAATTGACCGAAAAATGGCGAACGATCGCGTTAATTTTCGGGTGGGACCAGCCAGGCCAGAGTTCAATATTAACATCCCAAAAATACAGTCCGATCCCTCTTAATTTGAATTTTTATCAAAATTTGTTCATTTTAGCGAGAAGCGCATTATTATACCTAACACTGTATAGACATGAATTGTCAAAACGCAAATCGTTTTTTTTTTCGTTGAACTGATCACTAGACTTTTCCAGCTACGGCATGAATGTGAATTTTATGAACCACTCTGGGAGTTAAAAAATTCAACAATAATTGAGGATTTCGAGCTGGAATCACCACTACTCTCTGCGTGGTTTGCTCTGCCAGAGGCCAGCTAGGCTGTCCAAACCGATTTTTGAAATAATCAATCAAAGCCGATAATTTCACTTAATAGCGGCTTAAAACCGGTAATTTTGGCTAATTTCTGGTTTGAGTGGGCTGGTTAACTAGACCCCAAAATCTACAGTCCCAAAATAAGTTTTTTTTTTGTGAAAAATCGAGGTTTTCACCAAAAACAGCAAAAAATTGAAATTTGGTTTGGACAGCCGAGTTTCAGCATACCAAAAGATTGGATTGCCGAAACAATTTGGACATTTGGCGAGTGTCAATATGAGGTTGAACTTGGAACTTCGAAAAAAACTAGCCAAGCCATAACTAGTAACCTATTTAACAACGCCTGGTTGGACAACCAAACTACTTTATTGTTTTTTGAGCAGACATTGTTTAATGGAAATACCAATAGTCTGGTATAATATGTTATATCAAAATTTAAGAAACCAGTTATGTTAACACAAGTTATCTTAACAAAGTTGGGTTAACACTTTTTGGGCCAAAACGTATCGTAAATTCCAATTATCTAACCGAACGTTCTACCCAATTATCTTAACACTTTTTGAGTAAAATAGTTGTTAATATAATTGATTAGGTGGTGTATATCAATGTGAAATAATCTTGAAGTCAGGCCTTTATTTGAAGCACAAATATTTTCATGGAAAATGACCTTTATTTAGCACTACCAATCTTTATTTAGCACAAAGGTCCTTACCTTCAAGAAAAGCGACCCTTACTTTAAGACAAAAAATCCAAGTTCCCAATTAAGTAACAATTTATTCAGACAGATATTGTTACTTATTTGGGTGAGGGAATGTAATAATATACCAATAAGCTTTACACAAGTACGGATAAGTTTTGAACACGTAAATGGTGGCGCATTTCAAAGTCAACTGCGAATTAACCAATTTAAATACGAACATGATGATCAAACAAATTTGTACTTTTATGCTTATTGTTTCTTTATCGTGCAATATCTTTACAATTGTGCAAAGTTTGGAAATTATCTTCGATTGCGACGTTTTTCGTTTAAATCCTTTGCTATGTTACTTTTTATCGTTTTAGACACGTCTCTTGATGGGGTTTTCAAAATTTTCAAAAATTCTTGTTGCCAGCTGTGTTGCACAATTAGGAAGAATTATTTCCAGAAGTCCTGACTTTATAGTCGTGCAGATTGTGATCTCAAAAACGCACAATTTGGAAGTCATGCAAAAAAATTTGAAAACCCCGACCCCCGCGTATAATATGATCCAGCAAATGATTGAGACGATAAATGCTGTAAAGGAATTCAAGTTATCTCCGCGAAGCCGACCCCCATTTGACACGGTATTTTACTACCAGACGTCAGCGGTTACAACTATTGCAATGACCTTATACTGCCATTCCTTCCATCTTATTGTTGTCTTTGCCAGTCTTAATATGGTTAAATGTAAGTCCGACTGTACGCAGAAAAATGCGTACAGAACGTAGTCTGATTTCGGGATCATTTATAACCTACATGTATGGTATAATAATTAAACACAGTTATGACTCTCAATACGGACGCTTGCTTCCAATACGGACGCTTTTTATCAGTCCCTAAAACAGTCCAAAAATGGACACTTTTTGAAAATTCACTCCGATACGGACGCTATTTTCGAGAATAAAAAACGTCCGTATTGAAAGTAAAGACTGTATAATCTTGGTTAGCAAAATTGTGCTCACATTTTTTATATTTTTCATCATAACAAATGCACCGACAAATTTGCTTTGGCTGGTTTATTGTTGGACCACACAGTATATCAATATACACCGGAAGCGGTGTTATCAAGCGGGTTTCGCGACTAAAATACCGCCTGATAACTGCGTAGGGTGCCTGATAACTACGCAGGGCGTAGGCGGAATAGGGGAAAATATGAAAAAAACTGCCTTGCGCAATACAAAATTGTCATTATCCAATGACAGACCTTCCTGATAACAGGACGAGCGGGGAATTGCGCAATACAAAATTGTTATTATGAACCGGCGGGGACTTTTAAGATCCTATAATATTACTCATTGATTAATTTGACCCGCCTGGGTGCCTGCTAACTGCGCAGGCGGAAAAGTAAAAAGATTTTTGCGGAAAAAACCCGCCTGGTAACAGCACGAGCGGGAAAACCCGCCTGATAAGTGGGCGCCTGATAACACCGCACCCGGTATAATAAATGTATAATGTATAACATATACAAAGTACAAATATGTATTATAATATGTATATTATGTATTATATAATATAATATGTATTATATAATATGTATTTAGTAAATTACTCAAATTATTATACATACGGTGTACTGCATATTGATATTTATTCAAAATAAATTTTTAAGTATATTTTGACGTGCTGAGGACGGTTATCAAAAAGTTCGTTGGTTGGTTTCTATTCATGATACCAATAACCCTTGCTTTTGCCCTTTTTGGTATGATGTTCTTGAACTGGTACAGGTAATAAGCAACCCATTTTCCTGTGTCCCGTTAATGTGAGACCCCCTTGTATAATCCATTGATCAATTTTGTTGATTTCAGTGTGGAATTCAAATCAGTTTCTGAGTCTATGGAAACTTTAATAGTTTTTGGATATCTAAAACCGAACGATTTGCGATATGAAACCGAAAAGGGCGCACACCCAACTCTGTTGAATATTTACCAACTGGTCTATTTGCTTTTGGCGGCTCTGGTCATAGTCAACTTCTTTGTTTCGATTATAAACGATTCACATAAGAAGGCCACCGGTGTATTAAGGGAAGGCGATATTGTTGAGTACATTTTGAATAAAATCAAAGAATCCAAAAAACGCAAAGCTGCTAGGGTAAAAAGTGCCGCCGATAAAACCAGATCCGATATCAGAAAAACAGTCGGATATAATGGGGAAAAAGAATGTACGAAGAAAGAAGCTGATATGTCGACAGTATTGAATACGGATTCAGCATTCAAATATACGTAGACCGTCCGAATCCGTATTACCGAGTTAAACTCCTGGTTTCTATTAGAACGATTAAGGATGGGTATATAGCATTGTTTACAAAATTTACTACCGTACGATTAGGAAAAATCCGGAACGACTACTACTTGCTACTGTATAGTATTTAGTGCCGAAAAATTTAGTAAACCATCTTATTCAATATCTCTGTTATTTTTTCCTGTTACCTGACATAAAAAATTGTTTTATTTTAAATAAAATTCATGTAAAAGTCTCATTCGGAAATTCCATTAACAATCAGGCCGCATGACTCATGCGCATCTGGGGTAGCTAGCTACCCAATTTGCTCTAGCGCGCCAAACATTTTTTTGATTATTATTTTATTTTGAAGCCCTGTTCTTCTTCTCTTACTTGGGTGATTTTCAACCTTAACCCTCGTCCTCCACGGACCCAAACGTAAAAACAATTTTCTAAAAAAATTTTTTCTCCCATATAAAAACGTAAATTTTTTTTTGTGATTTCAAATCCGTTGTCCGTTTTTTATTATCACAAACTGTTCTATTTTTATTTAGAATAAAGTGAAAATGGGTAGCTAGTTACCCAATATGCGCATGACTGTTAAGGGGACTTTTATTCAACTTTTTTACAAAATTTTTTTTATCAAAATTTAGTACAGTTATTGTTTGCGATACGGTCATTGAACTTCGGCAAAGTTACTTCTCGGGCACTTTTTACCTCCCTCCAATATTTCACATTTCTCCAAGGTCACTTCGGCAGATTGGTTAGACTACTTATCGCGAGATTGAAGTCGATAGGATGCACAGTGGATACCAAAAAGGACGGTATTGGAGGTTATCAGCCGAGACGGTGCTTTTCTGGTATCCCTGCTGTACATCCTATTGGCTTTCAAATTGAACACCTTCACTAATTAAGTGAAATGAAAATAGTGGCATATGAAACTGACGGGAGCGCACGAGTTAAGTACACAGTCTGCAGTGCACTGGAACATATAATAAGCGATATCGAGTTTACAAAATTTAAGTCATTTATTTATTTTATTTTTTATCACAGTGATGGAATGGGACCGGATATCTACTGTGAGAAGAGTACCGTGTGTACCAGTAACACTTTTGCACTACTAAAAACCGGTCTGGGCACTATGAGAAGCGGTAGTGAGACAAACGGTATTCCCCGTGTGACTAATTTGGCGACAGAAAATATATTTCCAGTTATCATACAGAATTTATTCGACTAAAATTTAGATTTCCGGAAAAGTGCAAGGTCAGAAAAATTTTCAATTTTATGCTTTCTAAAATTTGTAAATTGTCCGAAACTTGATAATCAAGATTCAGACTAAATAATAACCTAAGTTTTGTCAAAAAAAAAAAGAAAAAGAAATTTTTTAGCCAAAAAGTCGCCGTCAAAATTACAGGTGGGTTTAAGAAATAAATAACATGGGTAAAACGGTTTAATATTTCTGTTGAACATCGGTTAAACTCGTCAAAAGGTTTTTTGATACTTTTTTATTATTAAAATTTTGTGGTAAAAATAACTTTTTTTCAAAAAAGGTTCTTTAAAACGAGTTCAGCGAAGTTTAGTCTGGTAGTTTATGAACTGTAGTATGTAGGTGATTGTATTTGAACGGGTAAAATTGAGGGTTATTGCTCAAAAACTCAATATTTTGCGTCAAAATTTTCAATTATGCTGTGTTCATATTGAAACATTTTTTGAATCCAAAATATTTCAGCCAAAAAGCAAAACGTCTATTACAGGNTTTATTATTAAAATTTTGTGGTAAAAATAACTTTTTTTCAAAAAGGGTTCTTTAAAACGAGTTTAGCGAAGTTTAGTCTGGTAGTTTATGAACTGTAGTATGTAGGTGATTGTATTTGAACGGGTAAAATTGAGGGTTATTGCTCAAAAACTCAATATTTTGCGTCAAATTTTTCAATTATGCTGTGTTCATATTGAAACATTTTTTGAATCCAAAATATTTCAGCCAAAAAGCAAAACGTCTATTACAGGAGTAACCAACAAAAAGGTCAACAGAAAAATGGGTTGATTAACACAAATATATATTTATTTTCATTTTCTCAGCTTATTTTGGAAAAGTAAAATACAGTCCTTACTTCCAATACGGACGTTTTTGATTTACGAAAATAGCGTCCGTATTGGCGTCATATTGAGAGTAAGGACTGTAAACCCCATTGGGTAATTCCCAAATCAAGTCAAAAACACAATTTTGACTTAATTTCCAAATTAAAGTTCTTACTCTCAATACGGACGCTTTTTGTGAAAAATATCTCCATTTGTCCATGTCTCCATGTCTCCATTTGTCCATATCTCCATGTTTTAACAGTCGAAAAATGGACACTTTACGACAATTCACGCCAATACGCGCGATATTTTCGAAAATAAAAAACGTCCGTATTAGAAGCAAGGACTGTAATTGATTTGAATCTGACTAAATTACACCAAATAAAGTTAAATGAATGATAAATATACGGAAGTGGATGAATTAAGAAATGTTGAAGAGGTGAAGCGCGGTAATTATAAATCCCGCGTGCCGGCATGTGTTGGTCCAGGAATATTGGTTTTCTTCAAGAAATGCAAAAAGCTGTTTTTCCTCGGCGACGTTAAGGACGAGGTCTCCGAACTGTCGCCATCCGAGCTCAGACCAGAGTCCGATTTTTTGTCCGATTGTTCTTCTTCACTGTCCTCTGATATTGATGAGGTATCGGTTGACACGGTATTACCAGTTTCCGGCTTTACTGGTTTTGCATAACCGGTTGGATTCATCGACTGGAATTTCCACATGTCGCGGCACATGTCGGTAATGTTGCGCGTCGCTACCCAATTCAAGTCCACTTTTGCTTTTTCTGGGGAGCACCAGAGCCAAGCTATATCGCCAGGACGACGGTCGGCAATCACTTAATGTTTAACATTAGTTATGAATAAAGTCGAATATGAAAGTCCGAATATGTCCTCGGGTCAACTTGGGTGAATTTGATTATCTCGAAAAACTCGGGTGAATTTAATTATCTCGAAAAACTCGGGTGAATTTCATTATCTCGAAAAACTCGGGTGAATTTGATTATCTCGAAAAATTCGGGTGTACTTCCGAGTTTTCCAAGAATCAATTACTGGTTAATCGAGTTGCGATATTTCTTGTTCACTTGTCGGTTTAATTAAAATTGATTATTCTATGTTGATTTTGAAGGTGATGACATTAACAAAACTATATCAAACCTGTGGGAACATCTTGTCCAGATGCATCCTTAAAAGCCTCAACCAGTTGGAGAACAGAGGTACCGTGACCGGTTCCCAAATTGTAAACTTCAAATCCCGGTTTCGTGAAGCGTTTCATTGCCGCCAGGTGGCCCTTTGCCAGATCAACCACGTGAATATAATCACGCATTCCTGAATTAACAAATTATTATTACTGGTATAGTTACCGGTCTTTACTGGTCTACAGGTAACTTCAAATTTTCCGGCCATACACGTCGTTGAACCAATTACGACATACAGGAGGGTCATTTCCGTGTTTTGAAAAACCGACCCTTATTTGGCGACCCCCCTAAAACCCGAAAATAAATAGGTGACTCACCAGTGCCATCTGCCGTTGGATAATCGTTGCCAAAAACGTTCAAATGGGTGCGTCGTCCAACAGCAACTTGTGAAATGTATGGCATTAGATTATTTGGAATACCACGTGGATCTTCGCCAATTAGGCCACTAGAGTGCGCACCAACTGGATTAAAGTACCTCAAGTTTACGACTGACAATGCAGGATTAGCGATCGACGCATCGGCAAGAATCTCTTCCACGTGCAACTTTGACCGCGCATAGGGGTTAGTTGTTTTACCGGTCGGACTAAGCTCACTAAGTGGTAAATCCTTTAGCGACTCCGCCGGTTGGTAAACCGTCGCAGAACTACTGAAGATGATATTGTTGCAATCCACACGCTCCATCGCCTAAATGGTATATGTAAAAGCTTTATGTATTATAAAATTTGTATGTAAAAGTTTGACATGAATTTTAGTAAAAGTTTCATGTTAAAAGATCGCTACGGTACACAAAAAGCACCTACGGTTTACTCGACCATTGAGAAACCCCTGGTAGTTAATGCCATAATTTTGATTTCATAGAATTTTTCGCGAAAAAGACATATTTTGATCAAAAACGGGGCAGCTCCATAAAAGGTTATTAAATTGTGTGTTCAAAAATTGGCGTAATTTAATCCAAAGAGTAGATATTTTATGTAAAAATTTAATGTGAATATTTTATGTAAATATTTTATGTAAGAATTTTATGAGAACATTTTGTGTAAAAATGTTATGTAAACATTTTATGTAAATATTTTATGTAAATATATTATGTAAATATGTTATGTAAAAATTGTATGTAAATATTTTATGTAAATATTTTATGTACACATTTTAGGCAAAAATTTTATGTAAACATTTTATGTAAGCAGTTTATGTAAACAGTTTATATAAACATTTTATGTAAACATTTATTATAAACATTTAATGTGAACACCGTTTATTCAAAAAAATATGACGCCAAACGAGCTTTTTTATAGTTACATTACTTGCGGTTCATGTTAACATATTAACGTAACGCGGTATTGTCAATACCTCTAATAAAGCAACAGTACCGCCTTGGTTGACTTTGTAGTAAGAAAGCGGTTTTGATTTGCTCTCGCCGACGGCTTTCAATCCGGCAAAATGAATGACGGCATCTTTTCCGCCGCCGAAAACGTAATTGAGATCTTCCTCGTTTGTCACCGACCCAAGGAAGAAAGATAATCTTTTTGCCGCGCCCGATCCGACAATTTGCGCCACGCGCTCAAGAGACGGCGGAAACGCGCCCGGTGAATTTGGAGGAGCTAAAGAGGAAAATTAATTTCTCAATCAGAGTCAGCGACCCATTAAAACCTCTTGCGCTCAGTTATTTTGCCAAAATATAATATTTCATCATTTTTTCCTACGCAGTTATTTTCCGAAAATGTTATACAGTCCCCACACCTAAATGCGACGCAAAATGACGTCATCAGCTCAATGCGATCAAAATAAACGTAAGAAGATATGATTTTAAAGCTTTTTTTCCCCAAAACGCATGCTACTCAAAAAACTGACTTGACCTTATAACGGCACAAATGGCTGACCTTATAACCAACCCCCCTGTAACCATTATTACAAGCAACGCGTGAGTTGTTTGCGTGGCTAAAGGACGCTAGCCAATAGGAGGCGCCTATAAAAAAATCATGAGCCAATAGGCGTTGCTTATAATTCACTTACAGACCCCAGCGCCGGAGGTGCTTATAATGGTCAATTAAATTGAGCGGTTTAACTTTCTTGCTTTGTTTTGTATCCGAGAACGCGTTGCATCATTTGAATAATACAATTAGTTATACGATCAGTACTACTATAATAGCGTTCTTTTTCGCGTAGGTTGGCACAAATTCATTAAGGACCGGTCAGAGGAGTTGTTTACAAAAAAAATAAGAAAATCACGTAAATCAATATTAAACATTGTTTGCTTGATTTTTAGGTTGATTTAGTCTTCATTGATAATAAACAGTACGATCAAGTTCATTTCAAGAAAAAAAATCTAGAGAATTTTTACTTTTCTCGACATCGATCAAACACGAAATTAAAGCAATCACTCCGACAATTTGTTAATATAAACTAGTATAGACCATATTTTCATTGTTTATTTTTAACATCATACTACGCCATAAGGTTAAGACTAATGATTAANGGAAGAAAGATAATCTTTTTGCCGCGCACGATCCGACAATTTGCGCCACGCGCTCAAGAGATGGCGGAAACGCGCCCGGTGAATTTGGAGGAGCTAAACAGGAAAATTAGTCTCAATCAGAGTCAGCGACCCATTAAAATAAACCTCTTGCGGTCAGTTATTTTGCCAAAATATAACATTTCATCATTTTTCCCTACGCAGTTATTTTCCGAAAATTTTGTACAGTCCCCACGCTCAATGCGAGACACCTAAATGCGACGCAAAATGACGTCATCAGCTCAATGCGATCAAAATAAACGTAAGAATATATGATTTTAAAGATTTTCCCCCAAAAAGCATGCCACTCAAAAAACTGACTTGACCTTATAACGGCACAAATGGCTGACCTTATAACCAACCCCCCTGTAACCATTATTATGGTCAATTAAATTGAGCGGTTCAACTTTCTTGTTTTGTTTTGTTTCCGAGAACGCGTTGCATCATTTGAATAATACAATTACTACTACTATAATAGCGTTATTTTTTGCGTAGGTTGCCACGAATTTATTACACGAGGACGGTACTAAAAAGTTGTGAAAAAGATATGAGTTGGACATGAGTTGGAAATAACTACAGCGTCCAAAAAAGAAGAAATAAATGCGAATTAAAGCAGCTGACATTTAATGCTCATTAGAAGCCGTTGCCGAAGCGCATTTTGAATTCAACAAAATATTCGCTAATATTTTCAGAAGTCGTGTAATCTGGCGAACAAAATCACAACCGCGCCATTTAGGTAACAATTTAGGATTTAACAAATCTGATTAAACTTACATTGTATCATCTAGTAAAAACGATAAAAGTTACAACGATTGAATTATTACGTAAACTTGATGACGACCATATGATAATGTAATTGCAAGCTTAAAGCGAGGCCTCCCACGCAAATAGTAGGCTTATTAATCATGTAGTAATCTGATTACTATAAGAGGGGTCAGTCAATTTATTCACAAACTGTTTGAATTTGCGAAAAATTGAAAATTGAACCATCAGTCACTTGAGAAGTGTTGGAGCTATTGATTTCATTTTTTGGCATATTTTTTTCTATTAAAACGACGCAAATTATTATGAAACGTTTTTTTGTTTACTAGGTCTAGCACACAATATATATCGAAAAAACACCAATGGGATAATCATCCAACTTCGTGACCTTGAACCTTATCTTATCAAAATATATTTGACGTGACTATTATTAAATATAATTATTTTGCTTGCTATACAAAATAAACAAAATATCATAAAATTCCGATTATGGATTTGACGTTGGGAGAAACGAATTTTTTTGAATATTGAAAAATATAAACATTGGATAAATATCACTTGGGATAATAAATATTTTCCTACGGGATTAGGTTGAAGGGGAAAACAAGCACGTTAAACTTGGGGTCGATATTTATCGTCCGTACAAAACATAAAAATTCGTGCATAAAATGATTTAAAAGCTGCAAAAATTGTATAACACATGTCATATACAGTGTATATTATACACCACCTAACCATTAAAATATCGATTTAAATTCAAAATAATAATGGCTTTAAAATAACTCTTTGTTGGCTAATTGTTGTCCAACATTTACTTTTACACGGAACCCATTTGAAATAACACTTTTTCGTCATTTTATGGTATTTCAAAGGGTTAAGTGTTCGGTCAAAATATTAAGTGTAGATATTGAATAATTATGCTTGAGGAACACGTTTGTGCTCGTGGAGGACGAGGGTTGAATCGCTTTTGAAAAATATTAAGTATAGGGCTCAAAAATGCAATTATAATGAACAAAATAGTTTGAACGCGCGGTCCCATTTTTGAAAAAAGTGGGTACTACTAGATGTTTACCCACTCGGTAGCCAGCTTCTCAACATAAATGTTTCAAAATCATCTTTCAAAACAACAAGTACTCAATCCGCTACAAATATTCAATCCAAAATTATCAAAAATATCGCAAATATTACCGTATGGGGACTCTCTGGCTCTGAGCCTGTATTAATAATAGCGTTACAAATCATAGGAAAATTGCTCAAAGGCTCAGAGCCAGAGAGTCCCCATACGGTAAGTTTCCTGGAGGAACAAATAAAATAAATAAATTGAAATAACACAGATTAGAACCAGATAACAGACTCGCAGACCAGGGAGTTATTTTTTTTTCAGAAATTAAATAAACCAACATTGACCACCTTGTCATGTCCGATAAGATGGAAATAATTTCGCCGACATATTCTATCGGACACATTTTCAACCTTGTCGTTGATAAGTATATGTAAACGTTTTTTGGTGGTTTAAATAAGTTTAAGTTAGTGGTAGCCCTCTCTTTTTATAACCTGTTGTGTAGTAGCTTTTTGTGACTAAAATTAAAAAAGTGCACATCGATAAAGATATTTTGGAAACATCGGCTTGGAAAAAGTGCACATCGAGAGGTTAATTCCGATAAAAATAAGGCCTGAAAAAGATGCACATCGAGAGGTATACAAACGTTTTTTTACTACCATGTCACATGTGTAGTTTTCCATGTGTGTTTATAAAAAGTTAAGTGTAAAAAAAAAATAAAATTTATTTTACGAAAATTCGTTAGAATGTGTCTTTCAAATAGTTTTCGTTATTTCATACTTGAACTGAAATGCTAAGACGTGGTTAAAACATAAGTACTTAAAAATCCACCCACACTTTGCAGAAAATGCATCATAAAGCGCAATAATAATAAAAAAACGAACACACTAAACACGCTCACATAATTACGTCATATATTGTTCCTAAACAAGAATCGTAACATATATCATTAACCACATTAGAATATTTTTAATGGAAAAATTTGAAATAAACCTTATGTGCGTATTTGTTTATACTTGAAAATTGACAAAAAAAAAATAAAGTAAAAAATAAAGCAAATTTTTGTGTTAAAAAAAAATCTAACGATTTCTAAAACAATGAAAATTCGAAGAAATTCAAAACACAAAAAAAAATTCGAAAATTTGAGACCAATATTTTACTGTACATTATGTGGTATGATAACGCGCTTCTCGCTTTTATAGTTTTTAATTCTATCAGTAATAGGCTATTAGAATACAAGGTTTGAGAAAGCGAGAAGCACGTTATTTTACCCGATACTGAAAAAAAAATATTTTACTAGTAGGTATTGGCATACTTCAACCATGTATGCCTTAATCATGGAAGGATAAGTGTTTAAAAATAATTTAGGGGGTTGGTTACAAGGTCAAGGTCTAAAAACTGATAAATAATAACCAAGGTTTACCTGTGTTACTGCAGTCGTCAATAACGGTTACCGTATGTCCGGCCTGCAGCAGTTCTACAACCGTGTGGCTGCCAATAAAACCGGCTCCCCCGGTCACCAGTATATTCATCTGTCCACCAGGTGTCTCCTCCTCCTCCCCCACCACACCAGATGCAGTATGCTCCGCCGCACTATTCTCTGTTGACTCTCTATTTACAGTTTTTTGTGTTTGTTCTGGTCGAGTATTTTTTTCTGCGTCCGTTGCGGGGTAGGCGGAATCAGCGACTAACTCGGGCGCAGCCGCATTATTATTCTCACGCCGTGAATTATTCAGATTGTTCAGATTGGTGGCGTTGGCGGTTTCGGTTCCGCTGGGGGTGCTCGAGTCACCGCAGCTAACTAGGCCCCCTAACATTGTCAAGCTTATTGAGAGCAGCAAAATGAAAATGACATGACGTCCAAGGAACTTGAAGCCATGAGTTGTCATTATACCCAGCAGCGTCCAATCACCAAGTCCAAAATCTAGAAATTGAAATAAAATAGTACTTGTATAAACCGTGGTAGAAGTAACAATTAACGTATGACTCAAAAAAAAGAGAAAAAAAACTAGAGTTCAAAGTCGCCTGAGGGGGTTAAGTAACGATATCCGTTCATAATAACGTCTTGACATCAAAAGTGAACGCAAAAAATGTACTATCAATAATAAAGTTATGAAGAGAACGAAAATATTCAGGAAACTTTCTTGAATTTGTCTAGTAGTACCATTACTAGACTTACTGTACGAATCATACTGTATGAGGGTCATAAGCGCGATTGTTTGCCGTTTTTATAGTTTCTAAGTTTATTAGGATATAATATTGGAGAGACGGCAAACACCCCATACCATACAGTGTACACATATTTTAACTCCCAGGGGGACAAACGTTCAAATTTGCACAAAACGCCCTAAATGAACCAAAAATGCGAGTAAATCGGGCTTAATCGAAAATCGTTGAAGCACGGGTCAAGTCAAATTTCACGAGAAAAAAAGTAAAACGGAACTGATTTTTTTTCTCTTGTAAATGAGCTTAACATTGTGCAAATTTGCACATTTGTCCCCATACGGATTATATGCCACTTGAGACCCTTAGGAGTTAAGGACTGGTTAAACATATCGTATATAAGCTTTACGTGGTAGAATAACGCCAATGATTCAGACACAATTAATTAATCGAATCATTAAACGTTTATTTTATATTATGTTCTCCATATCAAAATAAAGCGCGTTATTTCCGGCAACATAATTATATAAGGACAGCCTGGAAACCGCGATGAACTTGAGAAAATCTGAATTTCGAAAACGAGTTTAACCGTATTAAAACTTAGACAAAAACTCGACAATTGGACAGTACACCACCCATTTGAAATAATTTCAAATGCTATTTTAAACAGCCTATTTTTATCAAAATATAAAATTTATATAGACCTTGCAAATATGATGCAAAATAATGTCCTTCTCATAATTGGAATTCGGGTGGAATTTGTCTTATTTAAAAATACGAGGAAAATAAGTGATTTCGCAAAATAGTATAATTTCAGAGAAAGGACGGCTTAATCTGTCATCACCAGACAAAATGTTACGACGGTAAGCATTTTCTCACGCACGAGGCATTTTTGAGGTCGAAAAGATCTTTTGCATTTCGTCTGAAGTATCATTCATGACATTTCTGTTTATAAGACATAAGTACCGTGTACCATCTGGCACGCGTTGATCATTTCATCACAAAATTTCGCGAAAATAAATATCATAGAAGTAAATAACAAACTATTGCTAGCAAACTAAACTATTTCGAAAGCATAACCAGAATCAGAGCAAATTAATTATTTACTTATGACCAATTTCAGACTTTTGTGCACGGAAAAAAATAGGTTTCGCTAAAATTTACAGGTTGACCTAAAAATCACGAGGGTAAATTAAAGAAAGAAAGAGCAGACAGGTTACCGTTTTGGTCCTTTTCGGACTTGAGTTACGGCCCTTAACTCCTAATGGTCCTAAGGGTGCCAAGTGGCATATAATCGGTACGGGGACAAACGAGCAATTTTGCGAAAAACTTTCTTACGGGCAAGTTGCGGCGATGTTTGCTGGAATTTTTATAAAAAAAATCAGTTGCGTATTACGTTTTATATTTTTTCTCATACAATTTGACTAGATCCATGTTTCATCAATTTTCGGTTAAGCCCGGTTTACTGCATTTTTGATCGATTTAGGGCGTTTTGTGCTTAATTGCACATTTATCCTCCTGGGAGTTAAAATGCTGTCTAGCGCCAAAACCTCACTCCTATTTCAAATTAACGGAAGGAACGCGCAAAACTGCAAGATAACGGGTGACAGCATCACAGCGCAGGGAGTGTATATAAAATATTACATAAAATTGGCATATTATATGAAATTGAAACTCATTTGTAAACGAAGTGCCCGTATCGTCCTTCAAATTAAATTTTGGTAAAAAATCCTTCATATTTTAAAATCATTCTCTCTGTGAACAAATATTTTGACATAAATTTATTTAAAGGTTTGTTCGAGTCGTAACCCACTAAGAGGATTATTGATCGATATTTTGACTAAGTGTCAAAATCAGATATTAAGGATGACGCTACCTGTCACGCCTCCTCCTCAGTAGAATTTCTTTAAAAATAATTGGTACCTGGAAAGTATTGCAAAATCTTCCTAAAACTAGGGCTCGGCATAATTTGAAAACAAATAATGAGCTGTCCTGAACTGTCCTCTCGAGCTCAAAATAAAAATAAGCTGTCCTGAACTGTCTTCTCGTGCTCAAAATAAAAATAAGCTGTCCTGAACTGTCCTCTCGAGCTCAAAAATAAGAATAAGCTGTCCTGAACTGCCTTCTCGAGCTCAAAAATAAAAATGAGCTGTCCTGAACCGTATAAGATATACAGTATAACCCCCTTAAAACTGAATTTCAACTATTTTGCCATATTTCGCAAAATACTATTTTTTTAGTGAAATCTAGAATAATTTGGGAGTGAGGATATTCATTTTGAAATCACTTATTTTTGACTAGCTAAAACATAGGTAAGTTTTACAACATGCTGAAGAAAGGCCATAGAAAGTTATGAGTTATGGCCATGAAAGTTATGAGTCATAAGGACTTATGACCCATAACTTATGGGCCATAAGGTACCAAAATCAAATCGTCCAAAGAATAAAGCGCAACAGATTGCGTAAAGCAAATCAATACTAATTTCCTAGAAAATGAATTAATTTCGAACTAATGTAATAAATTGGAAATATAATTAAAAATCCAGATAAATTGAATCTGGAATCAAGTTAGTTAACGTTTGGAGACGTAAAAGTAACAAAAAAATATATATTGATTCATATCCAATTGACCCATAAGTTAGTTACGGGCCATAACTAATAGTTGTTTCACTATAGTCTATAGTCTATAGAGGTCCTTGAAATGTTTTGTAGAAGACCAGCTAATCAGTTATCTTAGCAACTGTTTGCTGAAAAAGTGTAAAGATAATGGATTTTTTTTAAGATAATTGGGTAGCGCATTTATTAAGATAATTGAAAATCACGGTCCAAAAAGTGTTAAGACAACCCAATTTGGTTGAATTAAGATAACTGGTTATGGGTGTATAATAACGAGTTTTTTGCATTAACTCCCGCGGGCTCGTATCGTTTGGAAAATTGTAGATTTGGTGGCGTAAGGCACTCTGAGCAATTATCGGCATCATTTTCATGACAAAAATGGCCCGATAACCGCGCGTTGGCAGTATACTACGGTAAATCTACCGTACATCACATATTGACCGGTTACGATTAACCGCATCTGTTCGTAATTATCGCCGAAGATGCTTCATTAATTTTGCGTCTCCACAAGTTTAATTTCCAGATTTTTATTACATTTTCGATTAAATATTTTCCCAATTATTAAATTATTTCAAGAGATTAAATTAGCCCATTGGAAATTAATATTTATTGAATTTATCTGTATTTCGTGTGGTTTATATTTTCGGCGATTTGATAAATTCGACTATTCACTTTGGTCGACAAGCACGATTGAAAATGAAATTTCGTCAAATATTCGTTGAATTGCTTGTTCTCCTAGCAACAACTATCGAATCGCGCAATATGTGCCGAATAAGTGGCAAATGTCGACGGACAATTGGGCTCAATGAGCTTATGGTGCTCCTCGAAAAAGTTTTGGTCAATCAAGATCGCCGAATCTCAAAGGTAGGTCTTGATACACATAAAAGTTTACAAGGGGGTATAAGGTTTTCAAACACCTTAGTGGAAAAAAGACCATTAGACCTTATAACGGAGCAAATCTCAGACCTTATAAACAACCCCCTGTAAATGAAAGGGGAACTCGTCGAAATGTTGCAGAAAAAATTATTGAATCTTTAGATACGTCTTTTTGAAATAACCAAGAAAATAAACCCAAATATGTTTTCAATAAAAATATAATTTCGGCAGATTACAATTTATTCATAAATCGTTTATTAGTATTAATTATGCAGTGTGTATTTTATACACCGGGTGCGGAGTTATCAGGCGGGTTTCGCGACCACAAAACCGCCTGATAACTCCGTAGGGTGCCTGATAACTCCGCAGGGCGTAGGCGGAATGGGGGAAAAAGTTGCAAAAAAAAAAACTGCCTGATAACACGACGAGCGGGAATTTCGCAATACCAAATTGTCATTATCCAATGGCAAACCTGCCTGATAACACAACGAGCGGGGAATTTCGCAATACCAAATTATTATTATGAACCTGCGGGGAATTTTAAGATCCTATAATATTACTCATAATGACAATTTGTTATAAACAATTTGTTT
>SCLG01000454.1:27846-49041 GCA_004367875.1 Oikopleura albicans | reverse complement strand
TATGTCACTGGTCATACCCCGTGTATAGCCGGTAACATTTATAATGAAAAATTTATTAATTTTATAATTTATTAAGTAATTACACCACATAACCCGTTATATGAGATGTTCATTTTGTGCGCTAAATGTTCGCAAAGGCAAGCTGACGAGGGAATTTTCTTCAAAATGAACTCTTGGGGTGAAATTTTGACGTCGAAAAATGACAATTTTTGAAAATAACCAAAATAGGTCAAATGGGTCGTGTTGGTCCGTCACTGTGGGACAAACGGCACACTTTGAGCTGTTCATTTTGCGCGCAAAATGTTTGCAAAGACAAGCTGAAGAGGGGATTTTGTTCAAAAATTGCAAAGAATGAACTCTTGGGGTAAAATTTTTGACTTGGAAAAATGGTAATTTTTAAAAACTGCAAAAATTGGTCAAAATGGGTCCTGTTGGCCCGCCGCTGTGGGACAAAGAACACACTTTGAGAGGTTCATTTTGCGCGCAAAATCTGGACGAAGTTAAGTTAAAGAGGAGATTTTGTTCAAAACTTCCAAAAAATTAACTCTTGGGTGAAATTTTGACGTCAAAAAATGACAATTTTTTGAGAAATGCCAAAATGACTTGACTCAACTAAATTACCGGTTTCGACTGTTTTTAGACTAAATCGGAGCCAATGATTACGAATATGAACTTGGTTTTACAAACCAACTGATGATTGTCCGGTAAATACCGGTTTTATGGTATAAACTCCTCAAAATTACCGGTTTCGACCGGTTCTAGACTAATTCGGACTCAAAAATTCCGAATCTGTAATTATTTTTTTGAACGGACCGATAGTTGTCCGGTCAATCTCGGTTATTTTAATAAAATCACTTAAAATTACCGGTTACAACCGGTTCTAGGCTAATTCGGGGTCAGTAATTCCGAATCTGATCTTAGTTTTTCAAACTGACCAATTATTGTCCGGTAAATCTCGTTTGTTAATAGCAAATACTCAAAATTATGGATATTTGCAGGCACCTTCGAACAAATAAACTATTAAGGTACAATTTTGACATGAAAAACGACAATTTTTGGAAACTTTAATGATTTACAGTAGTTAACAATACACGGTAATTTTAGACTCGAGACTGAAAATGTGCGTGTAACCAGTCTAATGACAAAGCAGCCCCGCGAAGCGGGGCTGAGTATACACGTGTAACCAGTCCCATGACAAAGCAGCCCCGCGAAGTGGGGCTGAGAATGCGCGTGTAACTAGTCCCATGACAAAGCAGCCCCGCGAAGCGGGGCAGAGAATGCGGTGTAACAAGTCCCATGACAAAGCAGCCCCGCGAAGCGGTGCTGAGTATGCGCGTGTAATCAGTCCCATGACAGATCAGCCCCGCGAGGCGGGGCTGAGAATGCGCGTGTAACTAGTCCCTAACAAAGCAGACTCGCGAAGCGGGGCTGAGTATGCGCGTGTAACCAGTCCCATGACAGAGCAGCTCCGCGAAGCGGGGCTGAGAATGCGGTGTAACCAGTCATATGACAAAGCAGTCCCGCGAAACGGGGCTGAGTATGCGCGTGTAACCAGTCCCATGACAAAGCAGCTCCGCGAAGCGTGGCTGAGAATGCGGTGTAACCAGTCCCATGACAAAGCAGCTCCGCGAAGCGGGGCTGAGAATGCGGTGTAACCAGTCATATGACAAAGCAGCCCCGCGAAACGGGGCTGAGTATGCGCGTGAAACCAGTCAAATGACAGAGCAGCTCCGCGAAGCGGGGCTAAGTATGCGCGTGTAAGCCGTCCCATGACAAAGCAGCTCCGCGAAGCGGGGCTGAAAATGCGGTGTAAGCAGTCCCATGACAGAACAGCCTTGCGAAGCGGGGCTGAGAATGCGGTGTAACAAGTCCCATGACAAAGCAGCCGCGCGAAGCGGGGCTGAGTATGCGCGTGTCACGAGTCCCTTGACAGAGCAGCCCCACGAAGCGGTGCTGAGTATGCGCGTATAACCAGTCACATGACAGAGCAACCACGCGAACCGGGGAAATTTGAATACGCTGGAAGGCTAGTTGACAACTACATACTCGCTGTCGATTAGCCTCCCCAAAAAATGCACTAAGTTCATGTCTTGACTTAGTGTATAAGGTCTTTTTCAAGTCACTTGTAGGGTATTGTAGCGAAAATCCAACAACTATATTCGGGTCAATATTTATGGTCCCTGGCAAGTTAAATAAAATTTGCAATTTAGAAAACGTCGAAGCAATTTTCCTAGAATGACTTTTTTTTCAAGAACGCTTTTTTCCTGGAATACACCCGCTCCACAGTTATCTGGCCGGACTATCTCAAATGCGCCGGTTAAACCCCTTTAATTAAAATTGTTTAATAAATTAAATAAATATAAATTTAATATTAAATTACCTATAGGTAAAAGTCAATAAAAATATATAAAAAAGAGTTATTTTTTTCTGACTTAAAAATTTTCGGCCAGATAACTGCGCAGTGCGTAGGCGAAGTACCTGGAATTTTTTTCTTCCGAAATCTGGCCAGAGAACGGCACGAGTGGGAAATCCGATAACTGCGCGGGGGGTGTATAAAAAAATCCGGAAAACATATAAGAGTTTTTTTGTAAAAATGTACAAAGTGGAACTATGTTGGGTTTTTATTCAATACGTGCCGAGGGGATATTCTTAGTTGTTCTGTGAGAAAACGTTTGGCATTCATTCTAAATGTCGATAATATTATAATAATTTATGTTATCCTAGTCGTTGTTTGGCCTTCCATAACAGCCCGATGTCGGTGATTAGGAATCACTGACGAGCTCCGGACTAATCTCATAACACGTGCTTTTCCTTTTTCAGAATATGACGCCTTATCACAGTCCAACTCTGCCTTATCAATCCATGTTTTACATATAAAAATAAAACTTGACAAAAAAATCAATAAGAACCTTTTGTTTTCTGAAATGAACACTGTTTTTTATCCCGTCTATTTTTCTAAATTTATGATCTTCGTGGAATGCAATTGACCCGAAACAATATTGTACCTCCGAATCCCAAAGACAAGAAATTGAAATTTATTTTAACTATAAAAAACATAAAATTTCTATTTTATTAGCTAACAGGTCTGTATCTTGATTTTTGGTCGCGGAGCTACCCAATAAAGAATTTTTTGGCGATGACGAATGATCGCCAAAATACCCTTCACCAGATCAGAGGTCGGCATATTCGATTTTTTTTTCTTACCCGTCATACCTGACCGAAAACAATGGCAACCCGTCCGAGCTCTACCCGTGTCGGGTACGGGTAAACTCGGGTAATACCCGAGTGCCGATCTCTCCACCAGATAATAACAATGTAAAACCATGATGGACGTCATCAAATACCTGTTGAGTTTTATGAAAATCGGCCGAGCGTTTCTATATTTTGAAACGGGGTGCTCTCCTTTCCCCCTCTTTATAAATGCGGCATATATAAAGAAGGGAGAAAGGGGCACCCAAGTTCCAAATAAAAACGGGAAAATTGGTCTTTATATCATCTTAAAATATGCCGACACGGTATATTAGAAACTCTCGGCCGATTTTCATGAAACTCAACCGGTAGGCAAAATATTAGGACAGTAAAATACTTTGCAAAATTTATTCGATTTTTATTTTATTTATTCATTGCTGATCGTTGATCATCTTATGCAACCCCGAGCGTTAACTGCTATATGAAAAAAAAAATGGAAAATTGCTGAATAACTTAACATTTTATCCAAATGGTTCTCTAAAATGTCACCGAATTTGTGCGAAGTTTATCTCCCATTATGGTTTTAAAATTAACAAAACATTTAGAATGCACATCACAAGAACGCGTGATTCCGGTCAAAAATTATCACTTTAAATCATAAAACGGTGACACGAAACTGAATAGGATTTTAATGTCAGCATTCAACTAATATACAGAAAAATCCGACACAATGGCCGACTTATAAACACGTTTATAACCTAAGTCAATGCATTACCATTATGTTAAAACGTTGTTTTTATCAAAATTTTCGTCCAAGCTAATTTTAATTCTGTTTTTATACGATAATTATTGTCTTTGGTAAAAAGCTAACTATTATACGGCACATATAATGGACACGCATACCGTATTGGGCCATCCAGATTAAGAATTTTTAAAATTAAAAAAAAAAGATTCCGGGTAAGTTTGACACGGGGGTTTCTTTGGCGTATTTGGTGCATGTTTTAACTTTGAGTATTTTTTCACCCCAAATTCTGGCGGTTCAAATTGCGGTATCTCAAGTTCCTATTTATGAATTTAGCTGATTTTTTCACGTTGTCATTATTTTTTCATTTTCCTTTATTTTCTGTCATATTCACAAATGTAACCAAAAATGTAACCGAGCCAAAAAACCGCCGTGTCAAACTTACCCGGAATTTTTTTATTTAAAAAACTCTTATTATGGAAGGCCAAATCTGGTATGAGTGTCCAGGAGCACTGTGTACTGTGGATTCTAAAAGCAACAATTAATATCGGATATACCACCAATGAAAATGCAGTTTCGTCTACACTCCTTGAGGGTTTATGTGCCCATTTCGCGACCTGAAAAGTGGGCATATAAACCGAAATTGGGCACTTAACCCCCAAGCACGATTATTAAGCACATCCCTGAGGACGGGGCCGGACGTTTGTCCGGCTTTTCTTTTACTCCTATCTAATCGTACGTTAAATCTCATAAACAGATTTGTCAATAAGCAAATCGATGGTTCTGAATTGATTGAGCATACTCTCGGAAGCTTCCCGACCACCCTTGGACACTTTTTGGTCGATTTGACCACAAAACCACAAATTTACAAACGGTTAACCGGGCAACGCACGCGGTTCATTTTTTGCACGCTAGTGCATCCTTGATTTTGTAACAGTTTGGGAAAAATATGAGAGAAAAAAATGCGCGTGAAAACTATTAATTGCAAATAACCCCCTTTTTGAGATTTCCTAGGGTCAATCAATGACTAATTACTTTTTTTTACGTATAGAAAATGCTTATTTTTATTTGCTCTCCGAGTTTGTAATCGGTTATGCTATGTTGGTTTTCAATGTAACGTAATTTTACAGAGGCAAACAACTCGAAAATTGCGTTATTTCACCCCGGGCCGGACAAACGTCCGGGGGTCGTGCTTGGGGGTTAAACCCGCAAGCGTAGGCGGGAAACTTTGCTGAATTTTTTTTGGGCACATAAAGCGACGATCGGACTCTTTTGTATCAAATTTGAGGATTTGTATCAAAGTTCAATGCATAAACTGTTAATATTGTTCTTGTTAAATATAAAATTACAAAACTTAGTTCAAAATGGCAAAAAAAATAGAAAAATTTTATTTATCACTTGTCGGTCGATACAAAAAAAGAGATTTTGAAATTATGAAAATGACTCAGTGGGCACATAAACCCTCATACGTGGGCGGGATTCGTGGAAAACTTTTTCTCAAAAACTGGGCACATAAACCATCCATCGGGGCTAAGTGGGCATATAAACCACGGGCACATAAACCCTCAAGGAGTGTAATAAAAAAAGTTAAGGACCAGTATTAAATGTCATTTTTTTGTAAAATACTATTGACGAGTACGCGGATAAGGTAATGGGTTGAACCAGTGCGAAAGCCAACCAGGAAGTCGTGAACTCCGAGATGGGATATTGCATCTATTTTAGGAATTTTTATCCAGATTTTGGAGGAAATACAATACTGGGGGAATTGCTTAGTTTCCGTTGAAATCTACTGAAAAACCAGCATGTTTCTCCTTCTATTTCTTTAAATCGATATTTAATAAATTGTTTAGTTCTCACTACTTCGTTGAACGTTTGTTAACCCGAAGTTGTTTTTTGAGGAGTTTCTGGTTGCCATTTTGGTTATCAATGTCATATTATGTTTATTATTATGATAATGTATATACAATTCGGTTTCATGGAAAACATAAAACGGTTTATTTGTTAAATTAACTTCTAATTCCATGAAAAAAAATTATTGGTGGTGATCGTGAGCACCGGGGCCTCTACCGTTAACCAACCGATTCAGTATAAAACAAGCGGACGTTCTGTATCCTCGGATGGGCAAAACAATATTTTTTACGTATCCGATGAAAGCTCTTTATGTCCTGTTTGCGATTTGTAGATCAGGTAATACAGTCTTGGTTGATAGGGCTTTTGGTCACCATTAGAGGAGTGGGGTAAAAAAACCCGTTTATGAGTACTTTGGCGACCACACCATTTGTTTCAAAATATGGTTTCGCGACCACATGGTCGCGAAATGGTGTTTTGGATGAGGTTTCGCGACCACCGTTTGTAAGTAGAAAAAAAATGGTCGCGAAAGTACACATAAACCAAATTGTGAGAAAAAGACGATGTTATCCGCGTGGATAAAAACAATGAGTATACGTAGGGTAGTCGCCTGGGATACTTACCCGATTTGGAAGTTGCTGTAATTTACCGATCGAGATAATATTTAGGGGTAATCGACCACTGCGTTGATGAGTTGATGTTAGCATTTAGAAGTCTTCAAATTGTACCGGCTGAAAAATAATATCGAGAAAAACGGAAAATTTAAAAACCTATTTAACTCGAACCGGTTTGCTCGGGTCTAATTTTATTTTCTACACAAATATTATCGGGTATATTCTATCATTTCAAAAAAAAAAAAAAATAAAGTCGCTCAGGCCACTATTTCGTGTACCTTATATCCCAGGCGGCCACCCTAAGTATACGTTTTTTATAGGAACCGTCTGAATCGGTCTCTTTTACTTGTGGTGAAGGGTTAATCCGCCTGAATTTTCACCTTTTGAGCAATGATATTGGTCAGAAGTTGGGAAAATTCGGCGGATTACCCTTTCGCCACAAAAGAAAAGAAACCTATTCAGACGGTGCCGTTTATTCACAACAATTTTATTATTTTCTTACTTACATAAACAAATTATCATAGTTTGTTGAGTATTTTGATTTGTTGTGAGGTAAAATAACTAGACCTATTTTTTTCGCAGGTAAATTTGAAAAACAAAAACATTTATCTGATCTGTTAAAACATATCTAGATCGTATTGGTTTGGAAAATTTTTGTCCGGATAGTCCATGTTGGGGTATCATTGACGGCGAATGTCGATTAAATAACCTCGAAAACTGCCAAACGTTGGATTGTAGTACAGGTAGGGTTGCCAAGCGAAAATTCAAGTCTTTAACTTGTTGTCAGACTTTTAAATACCATTTTTAATTTGGCTTGACAACCTTAATTACAGGTCACTTCAAAGGAAAAGTTATCAAAGATGCGTTTGATGCGGACCCGACTGAAATTTTCGTTAATGGTGTTAATCAAACAAATTGTAAAGTCGAAGAGGAGGACGAATTTTTATCATTTGATGTTAAACTTGGCGAGTGCAATATGACCTTCGAAGACCTGGACGGTGATTATTTTCGGTTTTACGCCAAAATAATGGCTACCGGATTTTCCGGTCATTTTGTAAGTATTTTATAAACATCAACTAGTTATATTTTTTTACCTCACAGGGGTCCCAAGTGCCATATCCTCTTAACGAGCACATTGGTGTAAATTTACTTTCTGATGCTTTCTGTGATTTCTAGGATTATTGACTAAAATAAACTCAACACTAAAGGCCCTGTAAAAAAAGACGAACAAACTACAAATTTTTGTTGATACTATACAGTGTATAGTATACACCAATATACATACAATAAGATATTTTCTAATTTTTGCTTATGAAACTGTACCATCATTTCATATAAGTTGTATGTTATAACAGTTTGTATTTGAATTAATAGTTGTTGATAAAAAAGGCTTAAACCTTTGAACTCATATTTAAGACAGTTCCCTGAACACATTGGACGGAATTTTGTCCGTCCCATCTATCGTTGTGTTTTAACCTACGTAATTTTTCATGAGCAATTCGATGGTCCTGAATCGAATGAGCGTACTCTCGAAAGCTTTTCGACCACCCTTGAACACCTTTTGGTCGATTTGACCACAAAACCACAAATTCACAAACGGTTAACCGGATGACGTACTGGGTTAATTTTTTAAAGGCTAGTGGGTCGTTCATTACTTACCAATTTTCGAAAAATATGACAGAAAAAAATGTGCGTGAAAACTAATAATTGCAAATAACCTCTATTTTGAGGTTTACTAGCTCCAGTAAAGGACTAATTAATATTCATTACGGCAACAAAATTTTTATTTTTATTTGTTCTCCAACTTCGTAATCGATTAATCTATGTTAGTTTCGACTGCCGTTACATTTAATAGAATGAGACACCATAAAAAACGCATTTTATATGCCCGGACGGACAAAATTCCGTCATATGTGTTTGAAGATTAAATCTTGGGACTAGCCTGTCAAGTATGGTTAAACAGGTTAATTTAACCTCTACAGAATGTGTCTAGGTAGATGACGAGCCAGGTTATGATCGGCTAAAAAATTAAAACTTATTAAGATAAATTTTGGATTCAATGTCGTAGAACTGTCATGTACTTATGCGGCAACGTTCAATATTTCATCAAGCATGCAACTTAACGATGAGCAAATCATTGGTACAGGCACGATTCGAAATTTATGAAACCAAACTTTACTTGTACACCACCTACCGATGCTTTCAAAAAATGTGTTAGATCGCAAAATCGCCTAACGTTTAGAAAATGAAAAATTAGTCGTTTTTCGCGCCAATCGCTGTGTTCTCATTGGCGGGCGCCCATCGCTGAGTTCTCTTTGTTCTCGTGTTTACAGTAAAAGTCCATTTTTAGTTTGCACACTACCTAATTAAAGGAAAGCCAAAAGAGGAACATTTTTGGCAATTATGGTGTGTCAAGTTGCGGACTAGAACTGAAGTACACAGGGTGCGCTGTTATCTTGCAAAAATTGCCGCTCGTACGTTTATCTTTCGTCGTTTCGAAAATTTTTTCTCGTGACTTCCGCCCACGTACTGAGCAGTTATCTTGCGAAAAAGCTTTTTTTTCCACTTTTTGATGATAAAGTTTGCAAGATAATTGTGCACCGTGTGCACTCATAAAAATAGAAAAAAAAGATAAAAAAAGAACTCAAACTAATGTTTCGAATATGTGAACATAGATGACGTATATTCAAACGTTACGAATCTGGCGGACTCGTTTAGTTTAGGGTTGTATTCGGATGAGTCATTTCAAACGGCGCACAATTTATCATTACCTATTAATGTACGTGAGAGAGTTTACGTCAGTCTTTCGTGGAACGTGGACGCTCTAGTGGGAAAAATAAAATTTGGCCTGGATAGATGTTTTGTAACAAACACTCAAACAATCACTCGATATAATCAAGAAAAATTGCGTTTTAGACCAAATTTCAGCGCACATCGAATCCGATTTATTGGTTGATCAAGTTTTGCAATTTTCTTACGCTGCATTTGGTATTGGCGAAATTGGCGATAACACATTCGAACTAAGTTGCACTTTAAGGTTTGTTTCAGATTGAACTTAGCGCATTCAAAAAAAAAAGAAAATCCAGAAAAATTCAAAAAAATCTGGATAAATCCAAAAAAAATAGAAAGTTCAGAAAAATCTAGAAAATCCGGAAAATCAGACTAATTTAAAATAAGACTAATCCAGAAAATCAAAAAATCAGACAAATCCAGAAACATTTAGACAATCCATAAAAATTTAGAAAATCCTTAAAAATCAAGAACATTAAAAAAAAAATCAAGAACATTAAAAAAAAAATTCAGAAAAATCAAGAAAATTTTAAGAAGACGTTTCATATCAAAGATAAATATTTCTGACACCTTTTCATATGCACCAGATGACTCGTTATAGGGCACCGGATATAGGGCAACCCGTTATAGCCTATAACTTATAGGGCTACTTTTTGAGAAAAGGGCTATTTTTTCCATTTTCATCGAATCCGTTATACGGCTATTTCTGTTATAACTTATAGGACAACCTGTTTACATGTTAACATGATCATAAAATGTAGGACTTATCGTACAAGCCATAACTGTTCTGTTTTACAATTAACATCGTTATATCTAATAACAAATAACAGTTTTTCCAACTTTAACCTACGCTTTTGCGTAGGGCGAATCTGTCATGGGGTGATTTCTCAAAACTAATTTAGTACCACTATAACGAGTCATCTAGTGTGTAGATATGTTTGATGATCGTCTAAAGTACGACTCGTTAGATTTACACGGCGTAATACTTACTTATTTATAGTGTACTACAGGTTTAGCCTCATGAAAATTGGCTGAGCGTTTCTAGAATAGAGCAATTTTCTTATTTTTTTTTTGCAATGGGGTTCTCCTATTGGCCAATATCATTTTAAAATATGCCGACACGGTATACTAGAAATGCACAGCCGATTTTCATGAGACTAAAGCAGTATTTTAGTATTTGCGCAATTGATGAAAATGGTGATCCAGTCGACGAAGAATGTGGTGCCCCGGTCTTAAATCATCAAAATTGTACCATGGACGATGAAAATCCTCACGGTCTCACATATTTATTGAATTACGATTTTACACCGCAGGACATTATGTTTAATATACCGTTATCAATTTTGAATAAGAACGGTTTTACATTATATTACGATTCATTAGCCCCTGGTACAGCATTCGGAAATGGGATAACCGATATGCTTCCTCCAGCAGGTATAATAAGCTTCACTAAATTGCAATTAGAATTTTGTTTACACTTTGATTAGAAAAATATATACGCCAAATTATACTGTTAACCTCTAGAATCTTTCTTAACTCCAAAACCCGCATGCCCCATTATTAGGTCAAAATCTTCATTACACTGTTTGAGCTGCCATTATCACTTAAAAAATTTAAATTTAATTTATACAGTTCCTGTTTCAAAACCGGTACAATCTTCGGCTCAAAATGTTGAAAAGTTTTTAGCTCGTGGCGTCATTTTTTGACGTTTTTGGACTTTGTTACGCTTAAAACTTTTTTTTGTAACCAAAAAACGGTTAAAAAAGGCAAAAACAAGATTTAGGGTTTCTTAATTTGAGTCAAAAGTTTCGAATGAGAGTAAAGGGTATCGTCCACTTGATACCCAAAAGCCCCAATAAGTGGGTTTTAATAACGCCAGGTTTCTGGCGTTCTCGTACACATTGAATTTTACAACATATAGAAAGACCGTATGCTGACCGTATAAAATTATGCTTCAAATTGGGAAAGCTGTTGCAGTTAAGCTACATCAAGCTAAAATTAAACATATTTATTTAGGTACTTCGGAAATATTTATCGGATGCGGAAAAAATTCATCGGATTCATTCGACATGGGAGCAGTTGTAAATCCGGATACCTTCTTTGGTACGGGGTCTAATTATGAGCATGCCGTCACTCAAATGGCTCGAATGGCTCGAAAGAAACTTTTTTATTTACTATTGGGACGACGCGGGCTTTTATAGTCCATTGGGAATTTCTGCGACACAGACCGTTCACTTCCAAACATTTGATAGTTACGACTATTTTAATCATGGCAATGGAGAATATACCGACCGTGATCGCCTTTCATTTTTCTCACTCTACTCAAATGACCAGGCTCTGTTCAGATGCGGGAGGGCAACAAATGATTTTACAACGAATTTTCATGATGAGTACAGGCTTGTTATGATGTACGCTTGAAGACCAACTACAACGACAACATCAATTACAACACCATAACTTTAAAACTTAAACACATGATGATTGCTGTGCAAGGTCAATGCACGATTATGATTGGGGTCATTGACTTGCCCTCTTACGCAAAATAAAGCATTACAAGAAATATCATCGACCTGCAATACAGAAATTAATAAATAAAATAATTTGGGAAATCAATAATAGAAAAGTCAAAGTGGTCGATTTTATCAAGGTTTTACAATGGTGACTGAAGTGGGATTCGAACCCACGCCCCCAAAAATATTGGAATTTTTAACCTGTTTATAACCGTAGTGTGCAATTTCACGGATATAAATTTGTTTTCTAATGGGAATCTGACTGTAACAAGATGTTATTTTACCCCTTTAATAAAGGGCCTTTATGAACATTTTTTATGTCAAAATTTTTGTGAGTGGTACTTGTTAGATTAAAAATAAGTTTAAAATGTTGGATCGGAACATATTTGTATCTAAATTTGAAAAACTGGTACTTTTTAGCCGGCAGTGAAAGAAAATTGAGTTGAATGAAATTTCAACTAATTATTATCTATGAGCTGATTCAACACTTCACTACCCGCCAAAAAATTGTGCGAAACGTGGCCGGTTAACATCACATTGGCCGGTAAACGGCTCAATGCGTAGTCTTATTGCCACAAAAAAAACTGATCGAGCTTGAAACTTAATTGTATTCTTTGTTGTTTTATTTTCAAATAATTGTACTATTAGTTGAACAGGGAATCTCATACCAACCATCCATATGACGATCCATTTGTCTTCCGGAGAGTCGAAAGATGTGCATGAGCTTATATACTTATTTTCAGGTTAAAATCACCAGTAAAAAGTTTTCTGTCAGAAGATTTTATTTCCTGGCATGTTAAAAAAATCAGGTTTTGATTCGAGTCGCTGTCTAGAAAAAATTAAAAATTGTTTTTTTTGATAGCGTTCGAAACACGAAATTTGTCCAAAAATAAAAGCAATTTGTAAGTGTCAGTTAACTCGGAATCAAAGAGCCTAAATTTCGGCTTCTGCTATGTAACTTACTTTGAGATAATAATTTGATTTGTCGACGTTGACCGATTTTTAATCCTTTTTAAATACAGTCCTTACTCCTATTAGGGGCGCTCCCATTTGGGCCGTTTATCCCATTACGGTCGTTTTTTCCGTAAAAAAAGTAATTATCTCATCACGGCCGTATGTTCGGGGTCAATAATTCTATAAAAGCCGTTTTTTTTCTTGGCGATTTATTTGTAGACATGTGTGTATTGAAATGAAATTTCAATTGAATAATTTCAAGAAAATCAAAAATGAACCCCGAATGCTTAAATGTTACATGAATCTTGGAATAGGTCGTGAAATAAACATTTACAAGTTCAATAAGACATTTTGATATAAAATAACCTAATTAGGGGTGTTTATCCCATTACTGCCGTTTATCCCATTACGGCTGCTATTTTCGAAAACCGAAAACGGCCGTAATGGGAGTAAGGACTATACTGTAGTTTGCTAAAAAATAGCTGGATAAAAAATAGTTTGCTAAAAAATAATTTGCTAAAAATAGTTTGCTAAAAAATAGGTTTTTTCGCAAAAAAAGAAGCTCACACATTTCGCTCAATCTCCCATTGTTGTAACGGATTAATAAAATTCCAGAAATCGTCTGACATTCCCCGTTTGTGTCCTGGCCCTGGCATAAACCGTGATCGTACTGAGAAGTTTGCTCGTTTTCTATCAACACCATCTGAAAATATGTTTAGCCGTGTTCTATATAATCATCACGGATTTAATTAAAAAGCTACGACTTCACGAATTGCTTTTAGTACAGTCCTTGATTCCATAAGGGCCGCTTCCGTTAAGGCCGTTTATCCCATAAAGTCCACTTTTCCCCCCAAATGACTATCCCATAATGGCCGTTTTTTTTTAAAGTATTGAAAAATGACGCATTTTAATGCAAGTGTCAAAAAAAAACCATGATAATACAAGACTGGCATATAAATCATGGATAAGTCGTAAAATAAACATTTTAAAATTAGATAAGCCATTGTACTTCAATTTGCCCCATATTAACCTCATGAGGGGCCTAATTTCAAAACGGCCGTCTACCCCATAACGGCCGTGTTTCAGGACTGTAATGAAAGAATAAATACCCATTTGTTCTTGTAGATTTTCTGGAAGCATCGAGTAGGTTGATCCCGAAACAAAAAAACTGACCAAAAAAATAAATCTCATATTCAATTAGAGATAAGCTGTTTGTCTATCTAGACGATTTAAGAGTACCTTTTATATTCTGAAAAAAGGGGACTATTTCCACGTGGGTGTAATTCATATTTAATGCTATTAACTAATTAATCTTGTGTCAATATAGATATTTGTTTTAGTCTCATTATGTAAACAGCCCTGTCTTAGAAGAACCAGGTAGTTTTTCATCCAGTAATAAAATTAAATGATAACCATAAATGTCACTCTAAGAAACGTCAAAAATACCATTATATTCTGGAACTTTGTGCTGGAATACTACCCAGAAGCCTGGTAATCAAAATCTCCAACAATAACCGAAAATAGACAATTGGGTCGGATTTACCTTTATGAAAATGATTCATTTCGGCCCTTATCGGCATCTGAAACAAAATGACATATCAATACGGTCAAAATGGCGTCAAATTAGACTTCATTCATTTTGGTCTTTCGACCCGTTGTACTTACTCCACTTTTGCCTCTGCAGGAGGTGGGACCAGTGTTGCTAAAATGCCCCAATTTTGCGCTGAAAGGACAACCGGACACCGTCGATGTTACCCAAAAACCGTTAACGTTAGTCGAACACTGGGTGGGACCCGTTACATAGAAAAAAGTATTTGATTTAAACGCGTAGGTTAGATTATACATCTTAATACTTTGAGCCTCAAGTAAACCCTCAAAGTTTGAGGGTTTACCTCCTCTATACTGTATATAGACTATACACTTTCATTTTTCGAGAATTTCTTTTTTGAATGTATTCGCATAATTTCATTTACCCAAGAACAAAAAAAAATTCTGCAAGCAAAAAAGCTCAAAAAACATTCCAAATTATTTTCAAAAAACTAAATTTTCTAACATTTATATTTGCAGAAAGAGAACATGACATTGTTAAAACAAAAAAAGTGTTTTAAGGTCAATAACAGAATTCCCAAACGACAATTCTATTGTAATCCAAATAATACACGTTACGAACTGTGTATTGACAAAATCAATTCAGTCGCGGATTTTTTCCGGCATGATCCGTTAGCTATTTAGCCCATCTGTGTTCGTTCTGTTTTAAGTCTTATATTTTAATTGTAAATAAACCGTCATTCGGTGGAAAGAGATAGAAAAAAACGTAATAATTTTGTTTCGAACTCTTGATTGAATATTGATAATTAATTGGCGAAATTGTCGAAAATGAGTGTCGAAAATTGTGTAGATAATAAACTGACGAGGTCTGATCACACGTAAGTAAAAAGTGATTTTGTTCAGTTTTCACGTTAACTCTTAGAGGTCTTTCTGGGTTGAAACTTTTGGAAAAAATCAAAATGAAATCGATATATGAAAAAAGAACACTGCACCGAACTTTGATCGAAAGTTATGAATCATCCAATTTTAAATTTTCTTTTCATCATAACTTATGATGAAAAGAAAATTTAAAATTGGGTCGTCGACGACCCATAAAAACGTGTACGGGTTAATGATCAGAAATGAACCCAAAAATGGACTTTATGACTCAGATTTGGACTTCTAATTTTTTTTGGGAAAAAAAGCGTCCTAGAATTGGAATTTTTTTCAAAAACGACCCACAATTGGGTAGCCCAGAATTGGACAACCCTTTGTAATTAATTTACGTATTCAGTGTATCCCTTGATGCTGGCGTAAAAGTTCGGTCACGAGTGAGACTTCTGGAGGTTGAGCTTGAGGGTGACTGTGTTTGTGTTGATCCAGGTATTTGAAGCCATTCAAAATTTTAATTTTTAGATAATCTTTGTTTTAGGTTCACCACCGCTTCGCGAATCAAAACGACCTTTACATGTCGTATTTTTGGTCGACACTTCTGAGCAGGGTTAAAATGCATGACAGTTGCAAATGTTTTACGTTTTTTATCCTACAAAATGAACACTTTTTTTGTCGTTTTAACCCTCGTTTTGACTCATTCAATAAATTGGAGGCAAGCAACAGTTCCGCCGGTGAAATTATTCTGGAGAAATTCGTGGGAAGTTTTCTATCCACAGGTATGCGCCTCACTTGGCCCGATAAATCCATCTGAGCAGATGTAAGGAAATTGACGCCTAGTTATCAAAAAAGGCGATTATTGTGATTTTGGTTTGCAAATAATTTTTGTTGCTGCCTTCCGAAAGGATTCGGTAATTTTCATGTACTACCGGTTGAGGTTCATGACAATCGGCCACGCGTTTTCAGCATACCGTGTCGGCATATTTTAAGATGATATAAAGAGCAATTTTACTTTATAATGGCCGGAAAAGTAGTCTTTATATCATCTAAAAATATGCCGACACGGTATACTAAAAACGCTCGGCCGATTTTCATGAAACTCAACCGGTAGTACAGATGTGTAGCCATATCGTAACAGTTTTTCGGTCCAATGAACGAAAAACACATCAAAAATGGCCCTATCTATGAATAATAACCCAAAACGTAACTGATTTTGGCTTGTGAAAGTGTAACAAAAAGCGTTACATAACCAAATCGATTTTATTTAAGGAAAGTTTCGCAATCGTTTGCATCCAACATCAGCTACTGTTGTTCAATTTTCGGGTATTGGACCAGACTCCAAATATGTGCCTGGAAGCAATGGTCAAGTTGATAAAACGGATTTACACCACTACAAAGTCGAGGTTGGACCAATCAATTTGGCTAAATTATCAGATAGGGATTCATATGCAGACTGTATATTTCCCTTTAAAATAAGGGTTTTTTTATATTTTAAGTTTTTCTATAATACAAAAAATGCTAATTTACCAAAGGGTACTTTTATGAATCTTTCATGAGATGGTTCTTCAGTCATGATACATAGTCAGCATTTTTTGTGGTGAAGGGTATTTTACGACCATTTTTGGTCGCCAAAAAATTTGTATTGTCGGTGGTGTTGGCGACCACAAAATTGGTTGTCAAGTGTTGTCGAAAACACCATGGGTCGCCAAGTCATATTTTGAACAAGACTTGGCGTCCATATTGGCGACCAATTTGGTGGTCGTCAAAATACACCACTCCAATTTTGAGGTCAAAAGTTTTATGAATTCCTTGTTCTGACTCCGATATTCGAACGGAAATGGCTAAACTGTCAGATGCCGAAACAATTGATGGCAATGGTCAAATTTATTTGGCACTACAAGACATTTCCATGAAGAATTTCCAAGACAAGATTGAAGCTGTAAGTACACTACGTGATTTAATAAACTGTCTACAGAGGGATATCATAACGTCGCATAGTCCGCACCGGACTCTTATCATACCCGTTAACGCCCACTGATGTTACCGTGAAACTCTACCGTACGTTGTTTATAATTTTTTCTGTCGTTTTGACCTTATATGAGTGTCCCTAAACCCTAATTTATTTTGCACCAAATACACCAAATTCGGTCTTGTTTTTATGCCCTATTTTATCGATCTGCTTGATTTGCGAACGTTCGCTTCCAAATATTTCCGCCTTTTTGAAGGGTACTTTCGCGACCACTTTTGGTCCCGAAATACTGTTTTAACCTCGCACCGCGCGAACAAAAAAATCCGGGCACCGCGCAGGGTGCACCATTTGTGCGTCGTAAGAAAATGGCTATTACTCAGCTCACAGATGTTCGATCATCAAGCATTTTTTTGCAATAAAAGCTAAGAGACCTCCTCAATTAGTGTGACATTTACTAAAACATNAGTAAAAGAAACCGTCAAATTTATATATCGTGCACTTGAAAAACCGGCAGTGTGATATATTGTGAGAATGCGAAATGGTCATTTTGAGCTACTTTTATTTTTAAAAATAAAAGTATAGCAAAATAACTTTTTTCTCAAAACACACATTTCTGTTTTATAACGGCACCGTCACGACCCATAAAAACGTGTACGGGTTAATGATCAGAAATGGACCCAAAAATGGACTTTTTGACTCAGATTTGGACTTCTAATTTTTTTTTGGAAAAAAGCGTCCTAGAATTGGATTTTTTTTAAAGCGACCCACAATTGGGTAGCCCAGAATTGGATTACCCTCTGTAATTAATTTACGTATTCAGTGTATCCCTTGATGCTGGCGTAAAGGTTCGGTCACGAGTTAGACTTCTGGAGGTTGAGCTTGAGGGTGACTGTGTTTGTGTTGATCAAGGTATTTGAAGCCATTCAAAATTTAAATTTTTAGATAATCTTTGTTTTAGCTTCACCACCGCTTCGCGAATCAAAACGACCTTTACATGTTGTATTTTTGGTCGACACTTCTGAGCAGGGTTTGAATGCATGACTGTGTTTTCAAATGTTTTGAAATGGTTATTTTTTAAAAAACCGATTCCAGATGCAAATGTTTTACGTTTTTTATCCTAAAAAATGAACATTTTCTTTGTCGTTTTAACCCTCGTTTTGACTCATTCAATAAATTGGAGGCAAGCAACAGTTCCGCCGGTGAAATTATTCTGGAGAAATTCGTGGGAAGTTTTCTATCCACAGGTATGCGCCTCATTTGACCCGATAAATTAGCTATCAAAAAAAAACACGATGATGTAAAGACGATGATAAATAAACGATGGTTTACAAATAATTTTTGTTGATGCCCTCCGAAAAGATTTGTTAATTTTTACTTCCTACGTTCCTACCGGTTGAGTTTCATGAAAATTGGTCGAGCGTTTCTAGTACACCGCGGTGCACCGCGGTGCACCGTGTCGGCATGTTTTAAGATGATATAAAGACCAATTTTCCTCTTTTTATTTGGAACTGGGGTGCCCTCATTTCTCCCCTCTTTATAAATGCCAGTTCAAAAGAAAAAGGGGAAAATTGGTCTTTATATTATAAAACATGCCGACACGGTTACTAGAAACGCTCGACCAATTTTCATGAAACTCAACCAGTAGTACTACTGTAGTACAGATACAGTAATCATATCGTTAAGGTTTTTGAGTCAAACACATCAAAAATGGCCCTAACTGTGAAATTATTATAAACACCCAAAACGTCACAGATTTTGGCCTGTGAAAGTGTTACAAAAAGCGTAACATAACTATATCGATTTTATTTTAGGAAAGTTTCGCAATCGTTTGCATCCAACATCAGCAACTGTTGTACAGTTTTCGGGCATTGGGCCAGACTCCAAATATGAGCCTGGAAGCAATGGCCAAGTTAATAAAACAGATTTACACCACTACAAAGTCGAGGTTGGACCAATCAATTTGGCTAAATTATCAGATAGGGATTTATATACAGGCTGTATATTTATCTTTAAAAATAAGAGTTTTTTTTATATTTTAAGTTTTTGTATTACCAAAGGGTACTTTTATGAATCTTTCATGAGATGGTTCTTCAGTCATGATACATAGTCAGTATTTTTTGTGGTGAAGGGTTTTTTACGACCATTTTTGGTCGCCAAAAAATTTGTATTGTCGGCGGTTTTGGCGACTACAAAATTGGTTGCCAAGTGTTGTCGAAAACACCATGGGTCGCCAAGTCATATTTTGAACAAGACTTGGCGTCCATATTGGCGACTAATTAGGTGGTCGTCAAAATACACCACTCCAATTTTGACGTAAAAAGTTTTATAAATTCCTTGTTCTGACTCCGATATTCGAACGGAAATGGCTAAACTGTCCGATGCCGAAACAATTGATGGCAATGGTCAAATTTATTTGGCACTACAAGACATTTCGATGAAGAATTTTCAAGACAAGATTGAAGCTGTAAGTACACTACGTGATTTAATAAACAATCTACAGAGGAATATGATAACCTGGGATAGTCCTGGCCGGACCCTTATCATACCGGTTAACGCCCACTGATGTTACCGTAAAGCTTTAACGTGCGTCGTTTATAATTTTTTTCTGTCGTTTTGATCTTATATGAGTGTCCCTAAACCCTAATTTATTTTACACCAAATACGCCACATTCGGTCTTGTTTTTCTGTCCTATTTTATCGATCTGCTTGATTTGCAAACGTTCGCTTCCAAATATTTCCGCCTTTTTGAAGGGTACTTTCGCGACCATTTTTGGTCGCGAAATGCTTTTTTAAACAAGGTTTCGGGACCATTTTTTCTACTTAGAAACAGTGGTCGCGAAACGTCATCCAAAACACCATTTCGCGAACATGTTGTAATGGTAAGTAAATAAATAAGGTCCTAAAACCTAAATACCAAAAAGGTCCTTCGCGGCCCTTGAAAGCTCGTATCCCAAAGTAATATTTTCTGAAACATAATTTATCGAAAAACTTAATTTGATCGGTTTTAAGATAATCCTATATAACTTATACTCTTATAATTTACGTATGTTTAAACGCATTAGGGCTTCTTGAGCTCGCAAATATGCCTTCTTTTTAACTCAGTTTTAATATTTAAACTTGGCTAATGGTTTAATTGTCGGGACTTTGTCTCACGGTCAAAAGTATAACCTTGGTCACGCGTAATTAGTTTAACATCAAATTGGTTGCAACTTGTAATTAAAACAGAATCACTGCTTCAACAAGAAACTTTACTCAAAATTGGTAACATTATTTATTTTTTTCTCTTTTTATATCACTACAATACACCAAGAGCGTCGTTATTCTTAAGTCTCAGGGGAAGGAGTTTTTGGGAACCCGTAAGGGGAAAATGTGTGAATATAAACACGCACTTAATAAAATCACAATAATTCGCAATAATTCTGGAAAAACTGGTAAAGCCAAGTTGTAGAGCTCGTCAAACTACGTCGATCTTACTATTCAGAAATTGATGTGGGCCACCAGGGCCCCTAGAGAGCTGTTTGAAATCTCCAACCTACGCAACAAATACCGTCAATCGAATTTTCTCGAAGGGGGGGGGNATACCCGTTTTGCCCTACGGGGCCTTCATATGCCTTAAATCGACGAAAAAACAAGTTGCGTGTCTATATACACGCACTTCCCCCTGGGAGTTAAAAACCTAAGTCAAAGATATTGGGAAATTGAACGATAACGGCGAACTGCTTGACTTAATTTCATCAATAAATTTAATATCAACATAAAACTTATGGTTTAGGTAGCTCCTGGCGCGTCAGATAAAATACTGATCATTGTTACCGATGACGAATGGGATTTTGGCAATTTGAAATTGTGTCCGGAAATTCTGAGAAAAAAGTTGTCTGTTGATAATGAAAGAAAGCGAGAATATATTACGAAATTCGCTCAATCTGTCTTCACCGAAATACACACGTGTATTGTTTACGATGGCAAGTCGCCCAATAATGTCCGAACAGCGCGGATAGAAGGAATCGATTTTATTTTTGCAGAATTTTTATAGCAAGGGTCTCCTAATAAATCCCCAAAAACTAGTAATTAGTCTGGCCGTAACGAACTACATGTAGTTAACAAAATTCTAGTTTGTTCACAAAAATCAAGTAAGTGAAAAATCTTCTACACTGTACTGGT
>SCLG01000454.1:11502-27766 GCA_004367875.1 Oikopleura albicans | reverse complement strand
GGTAGCATCAAGATTTCCGCATTCGCCCTTATTAAGTCTGTTAACAAAAAAAAATAATTAGTTAACAAATCTTAATTTACTTTACAAATTACAAAAATCATTACAAAGTTGGACAGTTTACTTGTCAGTTTACAACAGTATCACGCAGCGGGATTCCCGCTACTAAATTTTTTTCGAAATTTATTATGTTTTATACCTAAAGGTTTGAAAAAACTTAGATTGAAGTTAGTATGAGGACTCTCAGACTGCGAGGCTTTGAGCAATTTTCCTATGATTTGTAAGGCTTTTCTGACGTTACCCTCACAGTCTGAGCGACCCCATACGGTATTGGTCCAACTTTTTTCGACTTTTCCGTCTAAACACTAGCTGAGTACGTTAACAGAATTCGAGTACAGTATTAGTTTATTTAAATAACTAAAAGTTAACAATTTTTTTTCGCAATCGTTTTGTTAACTTCCCTAGCTAAGTGGTGTCATACTGTGTTTCTTCGATTTTTTTTTTCACGATAAAGATAACGGTAATAAACTCGATACAAGCCGAATTTGGGCCAAATATTTATCACCTGCCGAGAAACGAGATCAGCGCACTCAAATATGGTGGAAATGCGAAAACTCTGGAAAGTGTTTTGGAAAAGATAAAAAGCAAAGTGGACGCCAATTTTGTTGTTCAATTTAATTGAAGATTTAAATTTGTTATACAGATTCCGTATTCATATGTATATCTTCTGTGCAGATAACAACATCACAATACATGTAGGAAACTGAATTTTGTTCGAAATTGATGATTAAAGAGGGGATGGGTTTGATAGGTAGGTTAACGATTTTTCAGAAACGACCCTTATTAACTCGTAGGGGGAAGTGTGTGCATANATGCACACGACTTGGTTTTTCGTCGATTTAAGGCATAAGGAGGCCCCGTAGGGCAGAATTGGTATTGCTGACCCCCTCAACTTTTCGAGAAAATTTAATTAGCGGTATTTTTTTTTATATATTTCAAACAGCTCTCTAGGGAACCCTGGTGGCCCAAATCAATTTCTTTATAGTCAGATCGACGTAGTTTGACTAGCTCTACTACTTGGCTTTACCAGTTTTACCAGAATTATTGCGAATTATTGTTAATTTCGAAGTGTGTGCAAACGTGCACACAATTTCCCTCTACGGATAATCAAAAAGTCCTTCCCCCTGACAGTTAAGTACACCCAAGATTAGTTTTTAGATCTGATAAAGTCATATTCAAACACGACCTAAATAAGCGTAAACAAGAAAAATCAAAATTCCCAACCAATAAATAGTCTTGAAAGGGTTTCAATCTTGTCTCATTTCCATTTTGTTTTATAAAACTATCAACGATCTGATTTTTTTTCTAGAAATTCTATGTACTATTGCAAAGGGTGCGCCGTTAACAGGCATTTAAGTTCTATTAGGCTAGTTTTGGTCTAAAATTTTTCCAGCGATAACATTATTTAACGACTACGCATTTTTGAAAACTTCAGATAGCCTGTTAACGGCGCACCCAGTGCATAGAAAAACAAGCAATGGAGAATTTGAACAATTTGACGGATCAAAAACCCTATGTCCAGAATCCAACGGTCGTCACATTTTCAAATATAAACCCCTTTGCCAAGTTAAAAAGTGGAAATATGAAAACAAGCATCCAGCAGAAGCATGAGGTCTTAAAATTTCAAATTAGGAAAATGACTTGTAAATGACAAGTTTTGACCCTAGACAATTTTGTTTTATGTCCATGTTTGGACACTTGTTGATCAATTTGACCACAAAAAACCAAAATCACAGACGGTTAACCGACTCACTCAAAAAGTGGATTTTTTGCAGGCCAACGAACCGTTTACTTGTCTACAGTTTTGGAAAAATATGCCAGAGAAAAATGTGGGTGAAAGCTATTAATTGTAAACAACCTATTTTTGGGGTTTCCTAGGTTCAATCAATGACTGATTACTCTTGATAACCGAAAAACAATTGTATTCTTATTTTGCCGTCCGACTTTTTAATCGATTATTCTATGTTGATTTTTAGCGTTACTTCATTTTATGAAGCCGAGCAACCAAACAATTATGTTTTTTACATGGGGTCGGACAAACGTCCTGGGGTCGTGTTTGAGGGTGAACGCAAAAATTTGCCCATTTATCGTGTACCGTACAAGCTATACCGCGTAATCCAAACCCTGTTTGCCGCTCCATTTGGCTTTGTGCGTCGGAAGTGTTTCTCGAAAAAATTGGAAATCTTGGCCACTAAACAGCTAAACCCTACAGCCTCTCTAATACGCATATTCAAATTTCAGACAACTGGCTGCATAAGAACATATTACATTTTGAAGTAATATTTTCCATTTTTGTCTCACTTGATAATATTTGCAAGTCGATCAACGATAAGAAAGGTTATAGCATAAGTGGTTATTAAATTAACTGGTTATAGATCAGGCCTGGGCGAGGAAAAGAGGGTCTGTTTAGTTTATCATTGATTTTGCGAAACAAATAAGACCTTATTTAGCCACAAGTGTTCTTTACCAACATAATAATCTGGAAGATTCGTTTGACGTAGTTATCACGTGACTGGTTGAACTTGAGCAAAAACCAGATTAGCTCAGTACAATCCATTTTAAAATTTTACGTCGAATTGCCAAATTACTTTTTTGTTCGAAATAAAATTGTGGTTCTGGCTTATTTTTCTTTCTCTTATGTTATTATACAGCGGAATTTGTTAGAATTCGTACCACGGCGTTTAATTAGTTATGAAGAATAACAAGGAATTATAAGGGAAAATAACTTTAACAAAAAATGTTCAGAGGAAAACATGTTATGTCGTAATTAGGCTCTTTTGTTTAACCCACAATTTAATCGCAAGTTGAAAAGGGCTTACTATCTCAAAAGTACGTCACATTTTGAGATTTCACAAGAAAGGTTACCTAAATAAGAGATATCAATAGTTTTTTATTTCTAATAACTCTATTGGTACTATACTTATTTTGGTACCAACACTGAAAATTGGTACAAAACGTCAATTTTGAGGTACCGTCCTTTGGTACAGCAATCTTTAGTACCAATTGTACCTGTAATAGAGAAAAAACGCACGTTAGTCTATGGCCCAACGCACGTAGTCTATGGCCCATAGTCTATGGCCAATAGTCTATGGGCCATAGACTATAGGTCATAATTTACAACTGAAAATTACGACCGCAAATCATACTTGAAAATTACGAATTTTATTTCAATTGGGATTTTTGCTGCATAATTATGCGGCCAATAGAATATACCCAGTCAATACCGGTTGTTTTTAGCAAACCTGAGCAAGTTCTAGTTAACTCTCAGGAGGAAGGAGTGAATTGATAACCCGTAGCGGGAAGTGTGTGCATATGTGAAATATATAAAAATTCACAATAATTCAAACTGGTAAAGCCAAGTTGTAGAGCTCGTCAAACTACGTCGATCTGACTATTAAGTTATTTATTTGGGCCACCAGGACCCCCTAGAGAGCTCTTTGAAATCTCCAACCTACGCAAAAATACCGTCAATTTAATTTTCTCGAAACGTTGAGGTGGGGTCAGCAATACTTGTGTTGACCTACGGGGCCTCCATAGGCCTTAAATTGACGAAAAACAAATCGTGTGCATATGTGCACACACTTCCCCTTGGGAGATAAAACCCAATATTATTCATTTGCTAAAATTCAGTCAAAGTCAAACTGCATCTAGAAACATTTGAATGACACCCACAGCAGCTTGGGGTGAAAAGTTGGCAGATCCATGCACCCCTACCCATAGTGTCTTGTTGTATTCTAAGAGTTCTTAGTTATATGGTCACCTATATCAGTGTTCTACCATGATTATTGGGAGAGTCGGTGTTATTTGTTTGCTGACATTGAGTGTAAGATCAGGTAAGACAAAAAGTATTTTTATTTTTTTTATAAACGCACCGTGAAAAAGTGCGAGATTATCAAGGTTTCGATGAATCAAGGCGAGTTTTTCACAGAACAAACCAAAAAATAAATTCTGGTCGTGATTTGGTTTAAAACCAATGGGACTCATACATGGGTGAATTTAGATTTATATAAATTTAGAGAAAGAAAAATAAGCCAAAAAATAATTTGGTGAATTGATATGAAGTTAAAAAGTGGATTGTTGTGGCCTTATCGAGTTTTGTCTCAAAAACATCCTTTCAAGAGATAAATTTAAGGGTGGTAGGGTCGATTTGTTTACCAAAAACTGCCAAAAAGAAACGCTTCCTGGAGTCAGGACATACATTATATCAGTTTGGGAATACCCTGAGAACCTATATCCATCCTTTGTGATTAATTTCTTCCAATGGGGCTTCCAATGTGGCCATTTTGGTCAGATTTTTAAGTGCTTTAAATTTTTGGACAAAATTCTTTTTTTGCTCCAAAACATATGTTTCAGCGTTAACGCATGGGGTGGTGTAATGTACAATATTTATAGCAGCTCAAGTATGTGGCGAGTTCCATGGACAAAGCAATGTCGCATCAACGGAATATTTTGGTGGCGAATTAGGTCAATATCCTTATTCCAAAATTTACGACGGGAATCATAACACTATGTGGCATTCAGCAGCCGATGGCATACAGAACAAAGGCTTAATTATCACATTCAAAGATGTTGTTACGATAAAGGAGGTCATTATGTACACGAGAACAGATTGCTGTAGAAATAGATACAAAAATGTGGCGGTTTATGCAGATGAGATCGAAATAGCGCGAACTCCAGCTAGGGTTTTAAAACGGAGTCGGGTACTTTCGCGCCCATTTGTGGAAGTTGCATTTTGGGTAGTTTCGCGACCACATGGTTTGGTCGCGAATTGTTGTTCAAAGTTTGGTTTCGGGACCAAATGGTCACAAAATGACGTTTTGGGTGAGGTTTTGCGGTCACTATTTTTAGGTGGAAAAAAAAGGTCGCGAAACCTTGTCTTAAACATCATTTTGCAACGCTAATTTTTGAAAAACGATTCGCGACCAAATGTATGGTCGCGAAAGTACTCCTGAACTGGTTTTTTCGTTACCGAAGATATATATTATACACCACCTGGCGGGTTATCTTACCAGTAGTTATATTACCAAGATTGGGTTATCTTACCATTGTTTAGTCATAAATGTATGTTGGTTTCCGTCTACGTACGCGGCGTACGGTACGCCCTTAGCGGTTTATAAAAGTCAGATAATCCGTTAGGTAGTGTAAAATAGACTTAAAATGTCGGTATCTTGTCCTTATTTCGAGCATAATAGGGTTTTACCTTGTAAAAACCAACCTACCGTGGCCAGCTCGTTAACAGAATAATTTGAGGTTAATATAAAATGACTATTAATACTATCAAATCTTAATCATAAATGGCGCTAGAGAGCAATTCAATATTGATATTTTTTGGGAATGGTTTATGTATTTTATAAACCCTAATCAAAGCAAATTTAGAGACTGCTCCCAGCCGACTAAAATTTATTTCAGCATATGGAAATAAGTTATTAAAAGTTATAAATACGCATAAAATAACAATTAAGTTCGAAGATATTTCGGAACCAGCCCAAGTTATGGAGATTTATATTACCCACTGTACAACATGTAAGTTAAAATGTTCGAAAATTTAAAACAAAATAATAATTCGACCTTTTTTGGCGCTGTTAGACTTTGAAGAAAAAAAATAAGAATTGGACAAGTCAAATTTTCGAAAAAAAACTGTTTTGGCCAAAATGTTCGCCTCGAAAAGTTAGCTTTTAATATTTTTGGAAAATCAAGGCCAAGTTCAACAGGTCACGTGATAAATTAGGATAAAGGCATGGTTTTTGGCCAAACGAAAAACACNAGAGAGAACACTTTAAATTATATAGTAATGCCCAAAATTATAATATGTATTTAACATTAAAAAAATAATCCCATTATGATGTGGGATTTTTCCGGAATCCCACATTTGAATGTGGGATTCTTTTGGAATCCATCATTTGAATGTGGGATTCCGATCAGAATCCTACATTCAAATTTGGGATTCTGTCGGGAGCACCACATTGTATATTCCGCGTAAAAAGCGCGAAAAAGTAATTATGGACAGAATCTCACATTCGGATGTGAAATTTTTGACGGAATATTAGAATTGAATGTCATATTTCATGCGGAATATTACAATAGGTATTTCTGTCGGAATATATGATGTATGATGGCATATTTAGCACAATTTTAATTGTTGGCGTTTGTTCGTGGAATATAAATTGTTCCGTTAGAAACATAGACTGTATATTTCGCGAAAAAAAATGCTAAAATTAAAATTATGGTCGTGATTTGGTTTAAAACCAATGACATAGAATCTATGACTCATAGAAGGGTGAATTCGGATTTATATAAACTTTGAGAACGAAAAATAAGCCAAAAATAATTCGGTGAGTTGATATGAAATTAAAAAAAGTGGATTGTAGTGGCCTTATCGAGTTTTGGCTCAAAAACATCCTTTCAGGAGATAAATTTAAGGGCGGTAGGGTCGATTTGTTTACCAAAAACTGCCAAAAAGAAACGCTTCCTAGAGTCAGTACATACATTACATGTATATCAGTTTGGGAATACCCTGAGAACCTATATCCATCCTCTGTGATTCATTTCTTCCAATGAGGCTTCCAATGGGGCCATTTTGGTCAGGGTTTTAAATGCTTTAAATGCTTAAATTTTTGGACAAATTTTTTTTTGTTTTGCTCCGAAACATATTTTTCAGCGTTAACGCATGGGGTGCTGTAATGTATAATATTTATAGCAGCTCAAGTATGTGGCGAGTTCCATGGTCAAAGCAATGTCGCATCAACGGAATATTTTGGTGGCGAATTAGGTCAATATACTTATTCCAAAATTTACGACGGGAATCATAACACTATGTGGCATTCAGCAGCCGATGGCATACAGAACAAAGGCTTAATTATCACATTCAAAGATGTTGTTACGATAAAGGAGGTCATTATGTACACGAGAACGGATTGCTGTAGAGATAGATACAAAAATGTTGCGGTTTATGCAGATGAGATCGAAATAGCGCGAACTCCAGCTAGGGTTTTGAAACGGAGTCAGGTACTTTCGCGACCATTTGTGGTCGCAAAAGAAGTTGTATTTTGGGTAGTTTCGCGACCACATGGTTTGTATTTTGGGTTAGGTTTCGCGATCAATATTTTTTGATGGAAAAATGGTTGCGAAACCTTGTCTAAAACATCATTTCGCGACGTCAAATTTTGAACAAAGATACGCGACCAAATGTGTGGTCGCCAAATTACTCCTAAATTTTCGCTACCAAAAATATATATTATACATCACTGGGCGGGTTATCTTATATTACCAAGATTGGGTTATTTTACCATTGTTTGGACATAAATGTATGTTGGTTTTCGTCTACGTACGCCCTTAGCGGTTATCTTACCGTTTTTAGCGTTAATAAAAGTCAGATAATCCGCTAGGTAGTGTAAAATAGACTTAAAATATCGGTATCTTGTCCTTATTTCGAGCATAGGGTTTTACCTTGTAAAAATCTTAATTATTTAAGGCGCTAGAGAGCAATTCAATATTGATATTTTTTGAGAATGATTTATGTATTTTATAAACCCTAATCAAAGCAAATTTAAAGACTGCTCCCAGCCGACTAAAATTTATTTCAGCATATGGAAATAAGTTATTAAAAATTATAAATACGCATAAAATAACAATTAAGTTCGAAGATATTTTGGAACCAGCCCAAGTTATGGAAATTTATATTACCCACTGTACACCATGTAAGTTAGAACCTTCCAAAATTTTGAACAAAATAATAAGTCGGCCTTTTTAGAATTTTAAGTTTACATTTGAGAGAAAAAAAAATTAACGGGGGTGGTCTCAAAAAATCGAAAAAAACTATAATGGCCATTGTACTCAGAATAAAAAAAGTAGACACGATGCGGAGTTAACCGCCATTCTTCGCGGCGTCCTCAATTGGCGGTTAACTGCAAAAGGTGCGGTTAACTGCGCAGTGCGTAGGGGATTTAATTGGAGCGCCACTTACAATACACCAGGTGCGCCGTTATGTTTCAAAACATAATCAAAAAAAGTGTAACATAACGTAAAATGGTAACATAACGGCGCAGTGCGTAGGCGATAAAATATTGCGCAATACGTGTTTTTTTTTTGTGTACAAACTGTAATATAACGGGACGAACGGCGAAAATATTGCGCAATACGTGTTTTTTTGTAACATAACGGAAAATAGTGATTACGTAACTCAAAAGTATTGCAAAATACGCGTTTTTTTTTGTACAAATTGTAAAAAAAAACGGAAAATTGTAACATAACGGCGTAGTGCGTAGGCAAAAACGCCAGAAATTTGTTTGCTAAAAAATTGTAACATAACATGACGAACGGGAAAAATTGTAACATAACGGGGTGAATCATAACAGCGCACCTGGTGTACTCTCTAATTAAAAATAAACTTAAAAAATAATCAGAACTTTGTCTAGATGGTGATTGCAGTAATAATTATCATGGTTACCTACACCATGGTTATCGAGGGGACATTAGTCACACAAAAGCCGGGTATGTATGTCAAGAATGGACTTCTCAATATCCCAAACCACATCCTTATTCAACACAAGCATATCCTAATGATGGGTTTGGTCATCATAACTTCTGTCGTGGTAAGGATGGTTACTACGGAGCTTGGTGTTACTATGGAAAGAAAGCTGATCATGACCGATTTAATTATGCCTGGGACTATTGCAGCTGCGTTCCTAAAAAAGGTACCGTTTTTTATATCTTTCATCTTTGAAGGGCCCCACTGTAAAGGCGCAGCAATCCCAGTACTGTTCGATTATTGGCTATTTTTGGCCATTTTGACGCATTTGAAAATTCTAGATCTCCCTACAGACACTTCTAGAAGCGCTCATTACGATTTCTTCGTACCGCTTGAGTTTCATGAAAATGGGCAGAGCGTTTCTAGATTATTTATAAATTTCTTCGAATTTAATTTGTCGGGTGTCTCTTACTTGTGTCGCTATACAATCCATCGAAAAAATTTACAAACAATCTAGAAACGCTCGGTCGATTTTCATCAAACTCAACCGGTAGTTACTTTTCGTGCTCATTATTTTGGCCAAGACACTTTTTATACAAAAAGTTTCTCACGAAGCGGGGCTGCTCTGTCATGGGACTGGTTACACGCGCCCACTCAGCCCCGCTTCGCGGGGCTGCTTTGTCATGAGAATGGTTACACGCGCATACTCAGCCCCGCTTCGCGGGCTGCTCGGTCATGGGAATGTCTTCAAAAAAGCCTTCAAAAAAGCCTTCAAAACCTACAATTATTACCAATATTTTCCACAAAAACGATATTTATCGGAAAAAAATTGGTCGAATCAAAAAATGGTTTCTAAATTCGTGGTTTTCGTCCAAAAATACGTCTATAACTTTCGAAAACCGTTAATTATGACGCTTTTTTTCTCAAAACCGATAATTATCGGTCAATAATCGGTCAAATCCACAAACTGACATCATAGATTAAATTTCCAGGCGCCAGTTAATTATTATCAATTGTACTATTACTATTATAGGAAATCGTAGGTGTTGATTTGTTTTTAAATTTTAGGTTGTGAAAACTGTGGTACCACAGAAGTGATCATCAGTTTGGATCTTATGCTTACATATGATGACTCATTAGGGACGGTGGGGACAACTGCAAATGTAGATACAAAGGAGCGAGTTCGACGTGAAATTCTTCCCATTTTTGAAAGTTACGTATCCAGTATAGAAAGTAAAAGTCCAACGAGCAGGCGTGTCTCCATACTGTCAATAACGTTTGAAAAAAACGGGGGAAACCGCCGACGACGAAGTCTTGAAGAGACCCGGGCAAATCTTGTGGTTGAATTTGAGCTCACCAAAGCAGCCCTCGACAAAATACACAAAAACCCATTTGCTCAGGCTTCTGCAATCAAAACCAGAATTCAGGCAGCAGTTGGAGATGACATAATTTCCAAACAGTCAGTTTCAGCCAATGTTAAAAGTTCAACAGGTCTGCAAGTTATTTAGTTAGTGTATACCAAGAGGGTTTGGGTATCGAAAATTTCGTTTTTAGCTCTAAGACTTTGACAATGCCCAATCGATCGTTTATGATTGTACCTATTTAGTATAATATTTAAAATATATATATTACTCATAAGGGGTTTGCTTTAAAAAATGATAACTCACACTTGGTGTGATAACTAGTTGACACGTAACGAAGTGACACTTTTCTGAGTTTTTTGGGCTGAAATTGGTTAAAAATTGGGCAAAAATGGGCAAAAGTGACGTCACGAAGTGACAGTTTTTGACAACAAAAATCGGAAACGAAAGTGTCACCTCGGTAGTACGAGTCGGTACCACAGAAACTGTACTGTGAAGTTAAGACTGTAGAAAACCATTTTTGGAAAACAAACGAAAAAAGAATCATGTCGGACCAAAAATAGATCAAAATAAACGTATGACCTATGATACAAGTTGAGGTAATATAGATGCTAAGCCGTTCTTGGTTCGCGAGTGCGCTGAGCGAATATATTATTTTATAAAGTCACCAAAAAACGGCTTAGCATCTATATTACCTCACATTGTACGATATGGACCTCACAATTTTTAGTAAAACTTTAGTATTATAATAAAAAAAAACATTTAAAGAGTCTTTGATATGTGACGGTGATGAACGGCCACTGATATGTCCCGAAAAAACTGCAATTTATATCGATTCGGCAATAGACGGTCGTTCAAGTGAAAACGACTGCACGGCCGGAAAATCGGCTAGCACAAGTTCGAAATTCAAGTTTTGTGCTGGCACTGATTTCACTCAATATGCTAAATCAAAATGCGACGGAAAAGGTCAATGTGATTACATGGACTACTTTACTAATCCAGTGAACAATCCGTGTCAAGGAATACTTACATATCTCAAAATTCGCTACGTTTGTAAAGGTAGGAAAAATATAAACCGCCTGAGGGTTTATCAGGCCACTTTGCCCGCTCATGCGCTTATCAGGCCTCTTANGTGGTAAGGATGGTTACTACGGAGCTTGGTGTTACTATGGAAAGAAAGCTGATCATGACCGATTTAATTATGCCTGGGACTATTGCAGCTGCGTTCCTAAAAAAGGTACCGTTTTTTATATCTTTCATCTTTGAAGGGCCCCACTGTAAAGGCGCAGCAATCCTAGTACTGTTCGATTATTGGCCCGTTTTGGCCATTTTGACGCATTTGAGAATTCTAGATCTCGCTACAAACACTTGTATAGAAGCTCTCATTACGATTTCTTAGTACCGCTTGGGTGTCATTAAAATCGGCCGAGCGTTTCTAGATTATTTGTAAATTTCTTCGATTGATTTGTCGGGTGTCTCTTACTTGTGTCGCTAAAATCCATCAAAAAAAAACACAAACAATTTAGAAAAGCTTGGTCGATTTTCATGAAACTCAACCGGTAGTTACTTTTCGTGCTCAATATTTGGGCCAAAACACTTTTTCTACAAAAAGTTTCTCACCGTAGATTAATTTTCCAAGCGCCAGTAAATTATTATTAATGGTACTATTACTATTATAGGAAATCGTAGGTGGTAATTTATTTTTAAATTTAAGGTTGTGAAAACTGTGGTACCACGGAAGTTATCATCAGTTTGGATCTTATGCTCACATATGATGACTCATTAGGGACGGTGGGGACAACTGCAAATGTAGATACAAAGGAGCGCGTTCGACGTGAAATTCTTCCCATTTTTGAAAGTTACGTATCCAGTATAGAAAGTAAAAGTCCAACGAGCAGGCGTGTCTCCATACTGTCAATAAAGTTTGAAAAAAACGGGGGAAACCGCCGACGACGAAGTCTTGAAGAAACCCGGGCAAATCTTGTGGTTGAATTTGAGCTCACCAAAGCAGCCCTCGACAAAATCCACAAAAACCCATTTGCTCAAGCTTCCGCAATCGTAACCAGAATTCAGGCAGCAGTTGGAGATGACATAATTTCCAAACAGTCAGTTTCAGCCAATGTTAAAAGTTCAACAGGTCTGAAAGTTATTTAGTTATACCAAGAGGGTTTGGATGTCGAAAAAATTATATTTTAACTTAAGACTTTTAGGTTGCTCAATAGATCTTGCACTCGTTCTGAGCACCAGCGAGCGATTATGAACGTTCGTTTATAGTACAGTCCTTACTCCCATTACGGGCGGTCTCATTAGGGCCGTGTATCCCATTACGGCGGCTTTTTCCGCCAAAAAAGTGATTATCCCAATACGGCCGCATTTCGGGGGTCAATAACTCTATAAGGGCCGTTTTTTCTTGACTGGTTAGGCGTAAGACATTTATTTGGAGACATATGTCACACATGATGTGTGTATTGAAATGACTTATTTACCCAACTGAAATAGCTAAGATATTTTCGAAAAAATATCGCCAAAGATAAGCAATAATTTTAATAAAATCAAAAATCAAGCTTTCGAAAGTTAAACTGTCACATAAATTATGGAATAGGTCGTGAAATTAACATTTACAAATTTAATAAACCATTTTTATATAAACTAACCCTATTAGGGGCGCTAATCCCATTACTGCCGCTTTTTTCGCACTGGTAACGGCCGTAATGGGAGTAAGGACTGTAGTACTATAAAGGCCGTTTAAGACGGTGTTTTCAACTGAACCTTCGTCTGCTGGATGGCCGTCTGCTGGATGGCCGCTTCGTGATGCGGCTCATCATGAGAGGTGGCCATCTAGTGGACGAAGGCTAGACAGTTGAAAACACGGTCTTAAAAGGCCTATGTGGTATCTAAATATATATAATATATAGTAATGTACTCATAAGGGGTTTACCTTAATTAAACTGATAATGCCTTAAAATAAATCCGAATAAATTCAAATAAATCCGAACAAACGGAAAAAATTTATGATAAAAAAAACATTTAAGAGTCTTTGATATGCGACGGTGATGAACGGCCACTGATATGCCCCGAAAACACTGCAATTTATATCGATTTGGCAATAGACGGTCGTTCAAATGAAAACGACTGCACGGCCGGAAAATCGGCTAGCACAAGTTCGAAATTCACATTTTGTGCTGGTACTGATTTCACTCAATATGCTAAATCAAAATGCGATGGAAAAAGCCAATGTGATTACATGGACTACTTTACTAATCCAGTGAACAATCCGTGTCAAGGAATACTTACATATCTCAAAATTCGCTACGTTTGTAAAGGTAGAAAAATATACACCGCCTGAGGGTTTATCAGGCCTTTTTGCCCGCTCATGCGCTTATCAGGCCTCTTATTTTCCCACAAGTTTTTCGTCTATCCCGCCCACGCACTGAGGCTTTAGCAGACCACCTGAGGGTTTATCAGGCCTCTTGTGCTCTAAGTTTATACCCGCAAATGGGTTTATCCGGCTATTTTTCCCACTTATCGGGAACCTTGATTTATCGGGCACCGCTTGTTGGTTTACCCGCGGGTACTCGTCGGGTCTATCATTATTATAATTTATAATTATAAGTTATAATTTATAACACATTGATGTTGCGTAATTCCCCGCTCGTGCGCTTATCAGCCCATCTTGTTTTGAAACATTTTCAGCTATTCCGCCTACGCCCTTGGAGTTTATCAGGGCGCCTGAGGATTTATCGGGCCGGTTTTGGAAAGCGAAAGTGGCCTGATAAACCCTCAGGCGGTGTAATAGATTTGTGAACAGAACGAAGTGCACTGTTTCAGACAAAATTCTGTTATGCAAAATAATAACTTGTTCCTAGCAACTTGGAGCGATTTTACCGCTTGGAGTGTGTGTTCTGCATCGTGTGGTGGTGGCACCAAATCACGCAGCAAGACATGTTCTATATCCGGACAGTGTGAGGGATTGGCGACCGAAGAAACTAATTGTAACATACAAGATTGCCGTAAGTTAACTCTCGGGGGAAAGGACTTTTAGATAACCCGTAGGGGGAAATATATGCACATACCTAGAAATTCGTAATAATTCTGGAGCTGTTTGAAATATCCAACCTACGCAAAAAAAATACCGCCAATAGAATTTTCTCGAAAAGTTGAGAGGGGTCAGCAATATCAATTCTGTCCTACGGGGCCTCCTTATGCCTTAAATCGACAAAAAACCAAGTCGTGTGCATATATGCACACACTTCCCCTGCAAGTTAACTGTCAGGGTCCGTTCTGCCCACATGTGGGTTGATTTCATTTCATCTTTGCACTAAAACTAGTAAATAAATTTTTAAATTTTTAACGGGTTATGAAGCCCCTGACTGTTGGTTTAAAAATTTATTCATACATGTATACTTTATTAATATATTGTAGCTAAATATCAGTCAGGGGTTTCATAATCCGTTAAAAATTTAAAAATTTATTTACNAATTTATAATAAATTGATGTTGCGCAATTCCCCGCTAGTGCGCTTATCAGGCCATCTTGTTTGGAAAAATTTTCAGCTATTCCGCCTACGCCCTTGGAGTTTATCAGGCCGCCTGAGGATTTATCGGGCCGGTTTTGGAAAGCAAAAGTGGCCTGATAAACCCTCAGGCGGTGTAATAGATTTGTGAACAGAACGAAGCGTACTGTTTCAGACAAAATTCTATTATGCAAAATATTAACGTGTTCCTAGCAACTTGGAGCGATTTTACCGCTTGGAGCGTGTGTTCTGTATCGTGTGGTGGTGGCACCAAATCACGCAGCAGGACATGTTCTATATCTGGACAGTGTGAAGGATTGGCGACCGAAGAAACCCATTGTAACATACACGATTGCCGTAAGTTAAGACACATCTTTTGCCCTCTTTTAGTGCTTTGAAAGGCATCGCGAGTTTTCAAAGAAACGCCACTGGAGCCCCTCAGGAGGGGCTATGGTTGTAAAAATCTTTTTGTTCTTATGTCCTTTGTGAACACACGTCGGTTGTCGATTTTTGCAACCCTGGCCTTCAATGGCCTTTCTCCGGAAAACGTTTTCTCCGAAAACACGCGATGCCATTTGAAACGTCTTCGGCATAGGTCTTCCCTCAAGGTCACTGAAGACAATAATTGGAGGTAAAATAAATATGTATGGGCTGAAAACCCTTTATTCAAAGATTACCTTAGAAAGACAGACATACAGGGTGAGGTGTATAGATGCTAAGCCGTTTTTTGTCTTATATTCACTCAGCACACTCGCGAACCAAAAACGGCTTAGCATCTATATTACCTCACCATGTAGACAGATCGACATTTATTAACCGATAAAGTACTTAAAATATTTATCCTGGAACGAAAGCAGAGGTTAACAAGTCAGGAACCTTAAAATTTTCACAGCAAACCAAAAAATAAGGATTTTTATGTATCTTCATAGCCAAATGGAGCGACTTCAGCGATTGGTCCGACTGCTCGACGACATGTGGCAATGGCGCAAAAATAAGAACCAGGACATGTTCTGTTACCAATAAGTGCCAGGGGGCGTCGTCAGAAGAGATTGTTTGCGACTTACCAGTTTGCCGTGAGTTAACCATTACCTTGATTGATCGAAAAAATAAATTATAATAATACTAATTATTATATTATAATGTATTTAAATACATTTTCGTAGCCAAATGGAGTGAGTTTAGCGATTGGTCTGACTGCTCGACGACATGTGGGGCTGGAGAGAAAACACGTACCAGGACTTGTTCCGGGCCAGGGATATGTGCCGGGCCGGACACGGGCACCGGTTATTGCAACATAAGAGTTTGTCGTAAGTTAAACTTTTACTTATGCCTTATTAAAATTGTCATACCATATTTTCCGGTATTAATTTTTATAATATCTTTTAAGCTCAATGGGGAGATTACAGGGAATGGTCCGAGTGCTCTTCGACATGTGGAAATGGCTCTAAAACAAGAACTAGAACATGTTCGGTTACCGGAAAGTGCAATGGGTCACCATCGGACACGACTACTTGTAACTTAGGAGACTGCCGTGAGTGAAGTCTTATTCGTTTTATGTCCAAAAAAATTGTGTTTCAATCATAATTATCGATTTAATAGCTCAATAATATGTGTAACGGTTGCAGGCTTTTAAATACAGTCTATGACTCAAAATTGCTACACTTAAAATAGTGAAATAACTTCTATTCAAGCTACAACGACAACAACAACGACAACTACAACGACAACTACAACGACAACCACAACAACAACCACAACTACAACTACAACGACAACTACAACGACAACTACAACGACAACTACAACGACAACGACAACTACAACGACAACTACAACGACAACTACAACTACAACGACAACTACAAC
>SCLG01000454.1:0-10464 GCA_004367875.1 Oikopleura albicans | reverse complement strand
TACAACAACTACAACAACTACAACAACTACAACAACTACAACAACTACAACAACTACAACAACTATCGGTAAATTAACATCATAACAACAGACTTGTATTTGGGCTTTAGTTGATGAAACTGGCTGTGAGGTTGAACGCATTCACGAAGGAATGAATATTTGTAATAATGATTATATCGACAACGGGTACTGGTACGTTGACGACAACGATATACCACATGATGTATGTGGCAAGAACTGTAGTGTTATCGAGGGTTGTAATTATTTCAATGAAGTGTTTGAAAGACGACATGAATTTTCGTTCTAATTTCCTAACAGTACATAACACCTCAACTCCCAAAGGGAAAAGTCTGCACTAGTAAGTGCACAAATTTCAAACACTTATAAGTCATTTTACGGATACAGGTGATTTTGATTCAGCACCAGGCTCGGCAAAAGATTTTCCTCAAAAGTCCTCTCCAACGTACAAAGAAAAATGAGGTTTTTTTTCTAATTTCAGTTCGGCAGTTTAGAAAAGTTAACTCTCAGGAGGAAGGACATTTTGATAACCCGTAAGGGGAAATTGTGTGCACGTAAGCACACACTTAAAAATTCACAATAATTCTGGTAAAGCCAAATTGTAGAGATCGTCAAACTACGTCGATCAGACTATTAAGGAATTGAGTTGGGCCACCAGGGCCCCCTGGAGAGCTGTTTGAAATATACAACCTACGCAAAAAATACTACCGATTGAATTTACGCGAAAAGTTGAGGGGGTCAGCAATACCAATTATGCCCTACGGGGCCTCCTGATGCCTTAAATCGACGAAAAACCAAGTCGTGTGCATATACGCACACACTTCCCCCTGCGAGTTAAACTCCTCAACTGGGCAGCTGATTTATGCAATCGAGGTCGAAGTGCGCCCAGTTTTAGCCTTGAAGTTCGTTTTTGTTCACTTTTTGGTCAAATTTTGATGTTCAAGACGGCTAGCTCAGAAAAGTTGACTTTTTTTTGTTAATTTAAACCCGACAAGGAAAGTTGTTTTTATACGATTTTGCCGTGCCTTGATTTAGCACACTACTGCACTTTTTATGAGTCATGTGACCCAATACACGATGCGGATTATGACTCAGGACGAATTTATCGAGTTTCGTGTGATTCAGGTCAGTGAACTAGATACCTTATAGTTTATTAATTGCGGTCATTATTAATTACGGTCATTTGAATTGAAAAAACAAATTTAAGTTAAAACTACAACGACAACTACAAAGACAACTTCAAAGACAACTACAAAGACAACTACAAAGACAACTACAAAGACAACTATAAAGACAACTACAAAGACAACTACAACGACAACTACAACGACAACTACTACTACATCTACAAAGACAACTACAACGACAACTATAACGACAACTACAACGACAACTATAACGACAACTAAAACGACAACTACAACAACAACTAAACGTGTCTCCACAAGTACATCGACAACAACAACGACAACTACAACGAGTGGTTATGAATTCACCGTATCATCAAATTTATGCTGTGAACAAATTCTCTGGAAGCGTAAAGACCATGATAATCAAATTTGGATCCGAACCAATCAAATAAATGAAGGTTATAATGTTTATAAAACAGAAATCAATGGTGAAGAAATTTTCATGTGGTGGATGTGGCATGCAAATACAGGGCACTGGGTTATAAATAAGTGAGTTTCGTATGGAATTTTCATAACCCCAACTTTCCCAACAAGTTTGGAAGGTAAAATAAGATCGTACGCCGGACACTTCGAGGCGGTAGATTACGTTTTTTCGGAAATTTTTTCGACCTTGTTTTCATCCATTTTTTGAAGTCCAAAAGTGGTTCAAATGGTAGTCGTTGACCAGTCTGTTGTTAAAAAACCTCTGATTAAACTGCAAAAAACATTTTTGGGGTTCCTTTAATGTTATTAGGCGTCATTACCTTGAATTAAGAACACCTGGATCACATGGGGAAGACATACTTACTTCCACATTTGCAAATGTAGTCTGCCCAGATGAGGTCGTGGCATGGGATGAGGCAATACTCGGGGAAAACTCAATGTCATGCGTTGAAGGTAATTGAAGTATTGCTATAAACCAGATGTACCTTTATCTTGGTAATTAGAGCCTATTTTCCATTATCTTGGTTCATTTTGACGAAAGTTTTCCACCTACGTATTTCCATTATCTTGGATTTTACCGTTATCTTGGTTCATTTTTCCAAAAAATNGCCCCCTGGAGAGCTGTTTGAAATATACAACCTACTCAAAAAATACTACAGATTGAATTTACACGAAAAGTTGAGGGGTGTCAGCAATACCAATTCTGCCCTACGGGGCCTCCTTATGCCTTAAATCGACGAAAAACCAAGTCGTTGCATATACGCACACACTTCCCCCTGCGAGTTAAACTCCTCAACGGTTTAGCCTTGAAGTTTGTTTTTGTTCACTTTTTGGTCAAATTTTGATGTTCAAGACGGCTAGCTCAGAAAAGTTGACTTTTTTTGTTAATTTAAACCCGACAATTGAGGAAAGTTGTTTTTATTCGATTTTTGCCGTGCCTTGATTTAGCACACTATTGCACTTTTTATGAGTCATGTGACCCAATACACGATGCGGATTACGACTCAGGACGAATTTATCGAGTTTCGTGTGATTCAGGTCAGTGAACTAGATAACTTTTAGTTTATTAATTGCGGTCATTATTAATAACGGTCATTTGAATTGAAAAAAACAAATTTAAGTTAAAACTACAACGACAACTACAAAGACAACTACAAAGACAACTACAAAGACAACTACAAAGACAACTACAAAGACAACTACAACGACAACTAAAACCACAAAGACAACTACAAAGACAACTACAACGACAACTACAACGACAACTACAACGACAACTACAACGACAACTACAACGACAACTACAACTACAACAAGAAGTACAACTACAACGACAACTACAAAAACAACTACAACGACAACTACATCGACAACTACAACGACAACTACAACGACAACTACAACAAGAACTACAACTACAACGACAACTACAACAACAACTACAACAACAACAACAACTACAACGACAACTACAACGACAACTACAACTACAACGACAACTATAACGACAACTAAAACGACAACTACAACAACAACTACACGTGCCTCGACAAGTGCATCGAGAACGACAACTACAACGAGTGGTTATGAATTCACCGTAGCATCAAATTTATGCTGTGAACAAATTCTCTGGAAGCGTAAAGACCATGATAATCAAATTTGGATCCGAACCAATCAAATAAATGAAGAGTATAATGTTTATAAAACAGAAATCAATGGTGAAGAAATTTTCATGTGGTGGATGTGGCATACAAATACAGGGCACTGGGTTATAAATAAGTGAGTTTCGTATGGAATTTTCATAAACCCAACTTTCCCAACGAGCCTCATAGTCCTGTTGTTTATTTTCATCGGGCAATCCGTTGGGGCGCCCCAACCCAATATCAACGCCATTTTGAAAATTGCTTCGATGCTCATAATTCTTAATCATAACCATGTTCATAACCAAAAGTTTGGAAGGTAAAATAGGATCGTACGCCGGACACTTCGAGGCGGTAGATTACGGTTTTTTGGAAATTTTTTCGACCTTGTTTTCATCGCTTTTTTGAAGTCCAAAAGTGGTTCAAATGGTAGTCGTTGACCAGTCTGTTGTTAAAAAACCTCTGAGTAAACTGCAAACACATTTTTGGGGTTCCTTTAATGTTATTAGGCGTAATTACCTTGAATTAAGAACACCTGGATCACATGGGGAAGACATACTTACTTCCACATTTGCAAATGTGGTCTGCCCAGATGAGGTCGTGGCATGGGATGAGGCAATACTCGGGGAAAACTCAATGTCATGCGTTGAAGGTAATTAAAGTATTGCTATATAAAAGTTAGTTTAAAAGTACAAACACGGTGTTCAAATTGTGAAATCTCGTTATATTTCCATAACTAAATTATTGGTTAGCTGACGACTGTACTAATAAGTGTTGGATGTTGGTCAATGATGTCTGCGTACCTGTCCAGTCTCATGATTGCGCAATTCTTACGTGTGGTGCGGAAGAAATCAAAATTGAATTGTCTGATGATATAGGCATAGGTGAATACAAAACAGGTTTTATATTATTTTTTGCTTGTGATAGGGTCCGCGCGTCGGTCGCGAGCGTGAAAATTTTTTGTGTGAAGTGCACTAGCTAAAAATTAAGCCCTACTGGTTTAGTCTCATGAAAATCGGCTGCGCGTTTCTAGTATACCGTGTCGGCATATTTTAAAATGATATTTTAAAATGATATTGGCCAATAGGAGCACCCCATTGCAAGAAAAAAGAAGAAAATTGCTCTATTCTAGAAACGCTTAGCCGATTTTCATGAGGCTAAACTAGGTGCATCTCTAGAAATCAAAGAAATGCTAACCAAAACTTTAACCGCTAAGCTAACCGCCGAATGCTCCGTATAACTCGAAAGTATTTATATCTCGGTTGGTAGTCAAATAAAAAATTCGACAATTTGTTCAGACTTTGCCAGACTATCAGACAAAAACTCAAATCTCTCTATAGTAATAATCGATAATAAGGGTCACCCTTCACACCGCATTTTGGCCCCCTTTATGAGTAAACAAATATTTTATGTTATAATGGCCCCTATTATGAGAGATAAATGCCCATTTACGGGCCAAAAATGCCTATTTCGGCCCTCATTATGAGAAGAAAACTTTTTCATCGAAAATGGGCCCTTATCATGAGAAATTGGGCCTTATTATGAAAAAGCGGGGGCAAGGCGGCCCTTATCGTGGGGGCCCTTATCATAAGGGGGAGTGTAATCCGTGTCCACCAGATCAAAAGGGCATGTTGGAGAAATGATTCCAGCACTCAAGAAAAGCAGTTTTGAGTCAACACTGGATTGGATTTTGATTTGCAAGTTTGGGTCCTGTAACATGGAAACGCAATTTTCGGACCAGTAAGTTGCATATCGCAATTGGGGATTAGTACTGTAGTCCTCATTCTTTAGAAATGTTTATGAGTTGAAAAATTCAATATAAATCCCCAACGAAGCACAAAGTTCCAGTACTTTTGGTTTCGACTGAAAATCGGTATTAACCCGGCTACGCTTTTGCGTAGGTTAGGCGATATTTTATTTTGTACATAACTCCAAAACTAATGTTATGTGAAAAAGAAAATTTGCGCTGTGCCAAAAAATGGCACAAAAACCGTGGCGGAGTTACAGGGTGAGGTAATATAGATGCTAAGCCGTTTTTGGTGACTTATGTTCGCTCAGCGCACTCGCGAGCCAAAAACGGCTTAGCATCTATATTACCTCACCCTGTAAGTACCCCAAAAAAGGGCCCAATAAAGGTTAAATATATCTCTTAGGCACATGATTCTCACGATATGGGTAGCAAATGGCGCACGTAAGACATTTGATGGTATCCAACTAAGCCACACCGATGACATGTCACTAACTTTTCGTTGCAAATATCCGTTAAACGTTAAGTTAAATTCTGGAGAGTTCACTGTTCAAATTTTGGACAAAATCGGCGTTTTCGAACGTGAAGGAAATTTGGCAGATGGATTCGAACTTACAACTGATAGTCCGCTGGTTACAATTGGCAATCGAATTGACGCAAGCGTCTCCTGGAGGGTTACAGGAACGTTTCGAGACATTTTTGACACATAAATTACTTCTAGAACAGTTCGAAGATTTGGTCGAAATGTGGACATCGCGAATTTTTCATTAAAAAACAATTTAGCCAAGTGGTCGAGTTCATCAAACTACACCCCCTAACCAATTATTTTACCACTTTTTATGTTAACAAACTTCGATTACCTTAACAATTTTTCGACCGAAACGTTTCGCATTTTCAAAGACACCGGGTGCGCAGTTATCAAGCAGGTTTCGCAACAAAAAAAGCTGCCTGATAACTGCGTAGGGTGCCTGATAACTGCGCAGAGCGTAGGCGTAATAAGGGAATATATGTAAAAAAATTACCTTATAACAGCACGAGGGGGATTTTCGTAGGGTGCCTGATAACTGCGAGTTTACCTGCCTGATAACTGCGCACCCGGTGTATCTAACGAAACGCCCTAGCTAATTATCATAACAAAATTTAATCATCTTAACACTTTTTGAGCATTTTTTAGCAATTATACTTTTTTTTTTAAATTAAAGTTTTCGAATCTTAGAAAAACAGACTTGCTGACAGCGAATTTTGTCCTACACACCTGTCGGGTTATTCATACGGTCACTACCGTTGGCGTTTCTCTGGTTGAAGACGGGTGCTATTCCGAAGCACTTTATGTTACTCCAGGTCCACAAGAGCGTTCACGAAAGTCCTTTTCATACCAGTCCTTTATGATTCACGGCGTAGGCGGAATGCAAGAACTCGTTTGTGACATCGTTATCTGTGAAGTAGGTAAATGTCAAACACCATCATGTCCACCTGTGGGCGCCCTGGATGTATACAAGTATTCAAACGAAGGCTATCTCGCAAATTAATCAAACTTTTCTTGAACTTTATCAATCTGATATTTTATTAACCCCTACGACTGTATTGTGCAACTTTGGCATAAAAACACACGAAAAAAAATTTTCAAATTGGGCAAACTAGCAAAGTAGGGGAAAGGGTTTATTTTAGTCCACATATATTTGATTTTGTCTGTGTTCTTGCATCTGAAGCATTTTTAACGTTCTGTCAACACGTTATTTTTATTTCAAAATTAAAATAAATAAACTCAAATAAATACACAAAATACATTTCATCAACAATGGATAGGTTCACGTTGTTAACAGTCATGCGCATATTGGGTAGCTAGCTACCCATTTTCACTTTATTTCTAAATAAAAAGAGATTGGCTTATGATTATAAAAAACGGACAACGGATTTTTTTTACGTTTTTATATGGGAGAGAATATTTTTTTTGAGAATTGTTTTTACGTTTGGGTCCGTGGAGAACGCGGGTTAAGGTTGAAAATCACTCCAGTAAGAGAAAAAGAACAGGGCTTTAAAATAAAATAATAATCAAAAAAATCCTTTTTTGTATATTTCCGGCTATTCACTATTAAAGTGGCTCGATAAACCCGTGGCGACTACTTTCCTCAATAGTAATTTAAATATGAAGACGTTCAACAAGTTTTTTCACATTTATTCTATTCTTGCATACATGCAAATTTTATCAATCCAATCCAATCGATTGAGAGCCAAATAAGGGACAAAAGAAGAACCATGTAAAATACAAAATACAGTGTATTATAAGTCAATTAAATTTTTTAACAATGGTGGCAATGATATCATTTCATATGGTCAATATGGTACATCCTATCATAGGATTCCTATGGCACTTATTATATAAAGTTAAAGTTTAAAGTAGACCAGAAGCTCCTAAAAAATTCGTTTCGTAATCTTGTTGGGATGAGTCGATTTTTTGTTAGGATAATAATTTAGAAAAATACGGTAAAAATTTTATAACACTGTACCCTGTACACTACAAAAGGCATGATTAAGAAAAAGACAATTTGTCGAATCATTTCATTGTGTATATTTCCAAGGTGATCACTACAATAATACGTAAAAATTCATACACAAGAAAAATATATTTTATATCAATATTTATGAAGTTTCCCAAAATTTTCAGGTGACCCCTGTACTACAGGTCTGCACTTTTTTCCAAAATAAATTATCCACAGTTGGAAAACCTTTTTGTATTATTCTATTATATCTGGGTTTTTTATTGTTTTACGTACTCATTTTTAAAAGCTAGATGACTTCCATCGACAGTGCCAGTGAGGTTTTTTGCAAAGGAAATATCTACCAACTGTTGCGCCAGTCAAACCAGAGCATTAAACCTGACATACATGAGTACATGAGTATTCGACTAAAAATACGAATGTGCGGCGTCCGAAAGTTGAAGTATTACATAATATTAGTAAGTGTACTTTATTTTGCGAAAAATTGAACCAAGATAACGGAAAATATGGTCGTATTACCAAGAAAAAGTACAAAAAATAAATGAACATCTGGTCATTTATCATAGTACATAGTTATTTTGTGTGTCAATTATAATGCTCTGGTACTTTGCGACATAAATTTAAGCACCTAAAAGAATTTTTTACTAACGAGTAAATTACAGCTCAAATTCCAGGGGGTGATTTGATTGTTTTCCCATAGACTATGGCCCATAGATAGGGTCAAAGATAGGGTCATGTTCAAAAAATGCAAATTCATGGTTTGTCAATTTCGCCATTTCGCGGTATCACTATGGGCCATAGTGATACCGCGAAATGGCGAAATTGACAAACCATGAATTTGCATTTTTCGAACATGACCCTATCTTTCTCACATTAAAGTTTTGCTATCACAAAAAATATCTATAGGGTAGCGAGCTCAATTGAAAACGCTCCCAATTAATCAAAAAATTCTTTACAACATTATTTAACAACTTTGCATTGAGCCATTAACCGGCCAGTTTTTGAAAAATTTGTATGGTCGGGTAACGGCGCATGCTTTGTAGTTTTCAATCTATTATTGAAAGACATACCGATGCTCTTATACTATCGTCCAATTCTGTATCGGTCATATTGGGAAAAATCTATAAGCCAAAAAATATTGTTGCTTGAAAAACAGAAAACACCAACTAAAACTGTTTTAGTGAAATATGAATTAATACTTAATTAAATTAATACTTTAATTAGGATAATTGATACCCTTTTTGAAATTTCTAAAGATTTGTCAATTACTACGACGACAAGACTAGTTTTAAGTTTTAAACGAAAGCCTCTTTCAGACTTTGAAGCCCTTTTTCTTCTGAGTGTTTAAAGTTAATTATTTATACAAAAAGTTTGGCGCGATCAACATATGGCAAAATTTAGTACAGCTCCTGAATCAAAAGCGTTACGCTTAAAATCGTTACGAAAGGACGTATTTACTCAAAGTTTTACGTTTTTAACCAGAAATCGTAAAGACTGTACTTACTTTTATGGTTAATCTCATATACAATATTCATATACAACGCATCTTGGAGCATCTTACCATTCTATCCATTTCTAGTTTTTTGCGTTATCTTTTACGCAGGTAGTATTTTGCAGAAAGGCAGATTATTGTACATAATTCACGGATTCAAACATACTCGCTTCTATATGGTTCAGTATGCCAGATGTATTTTATATTAAAAAAAGGCTTAATATTGGCTGATGTGACGCTCAATTCTCTCGAAATAAATACAATAATCATAAATTTGATATTTTTAAACAACGCCTGCATATTAATGGATAAATGTTTGCATTAAATTCGCATTGAAAAATTATTCGTTGACCATTAAATGACTACCTCTAGGTTTTTTATCAGTCGAGAAATGCTAACAATAAAGTACCCGACCGGTTAATCAGGATAGAATTAACCCTCTTATTCAGTACCGTCCTAGTATGGGAATCTGAAAATCTCCAAGATAACAGGCAACATAACAACGCAGGTAATGTAAAGGAAAAAAGTATAGCTTTGCCTATCCTACTAGTATCTATGAATCTTAGTCTATGATCCACTTTTGTTGCGTTGGTAAAGATTTGGGTCATACTAATTTTCGTAAAAAAATTAATTTTCCTTTGTTTTTTTTCGCTCGACCAGTTAGACTGAAAAACAATATTAAAAATTAACTTGCAATTATACATATAACGTCCTGATTTAAAAACGCGAAAAAAAATTTATATCGGAAATTCATATAATATGCGTGAATCATATTTCTCCTTAACCCCGATGCGCCGATGCTAAAATTGGTGTGCGATTTCAAATACATTTGGCTCTCACGGTTAAACCACTTTCTTAAGTGGTTGATTTGACTAGACTAAATAAATAAGACGAATGTTCACTTCCTAAAACGGGAAATAAACACTATTTTCGTACATCAAGTTTCTCGAAATTGGCCTATCTAGGTGACCAATTTTGCGCTGTTTTTCTTAAAAAAATCGAGAAAATCACGCGTAGCGGACAAAGTGTTCGTAATCATTCAAAGATCGATTATGGGAAAACATTGATACATTCAAGGGCTTAAACTAAACATCAGTATCAAACTTGTCCAATCAAAATTTAGCGTTTTATAACTAAACGTGTGATCCGCTAAATTTTCACACGTTTTGAGTCATAAAATCCTAAATGTTGCTCGGACGTATGTGGTAAGTGCATTGAACTAAAGCCCTAAAACGTACCATTTTTTTCGTATAATAACTTTTTGGATGATTCCGAATATTTTGTTCGCTAGACGTGATTTTGTTATGGCGTACGGCTTTTTTGTGAAAAACCATTTTTGCGCGGTTTTTAAAGTGAATCACGCTTAGCGGACACAATGTGCGGAATCATCCAAAGATTTATTATAAGAAAAAAATGGTACGTTAACCCTCATTCGCCGCTGCTACACAGGGAGTGC
>SCLG01000453.1:104446-124649 GCA_004367875.1 Oikopleura albicans | reverse complement strand
GAATTCTGTGACAGCTTTTCTGGAAATTTCTTCATTAAATCGTAATTGAACCAATTTTTGAAAAATTTTACTATTCAGGATTCGAAATCCCAATTGCATTTTGCCCTCGAATTGTGTGCCTTAAAACCCCTTTCCCGGAAAAAAATCTTTCAAATTATGTCTTTTTACATTTTTTTCTATACAATCATGTATTTTTGAACTTTTTGATGCACTAAGGTCGTATGGTCCTTTTTTCGGGTGGTATGATCTTATGGTCATTTTTCTTAAGCCCCCTGTAATTTTTACAAAACATTAAAATTTGGAACCCAGGTCCTTTCCGAAATTTTTTCGCCACAGGCCTCTAAACATTCAATCGCAATATAAGAACCAAATGCTGGTATTTTCAAATCCATTGGAATCTCAACAATTTTTTGGTTGTTGTAGGAATTTTTGAATTGCAGCAAATCGTCTCGTATTCCGAATAAGGCCACTGCATGTCCCCTTGAGGCATCATAAGTTGCTACAACTTTTTTGGATTTCACAGCATCATAAAATGTCCCAGAGTGACCCGGCCATTCGACCTCGTCGGACATTAGGGGATGAGAGAAAATTTCTTTTCGGGGAAAAACGTGAAATGGAAGTTTTTTCAAAATATTGTCAATTGTCCGAAGCATGACCAAACCAACCGGTTGAAGCGCCGTTGAACAAATTAACTAAAAGTAAAATAATATCATAAGGACGATGTATAAAATAACCAGAAATTTGCACTGTCGGGAGCGTAGAAGTTAAGATTTGATATTTTGGCCAATTAGCAAACGAGAGTAACTTTATAATCTGCAGAGGTCAAAAAATACAAATTGCTCTTTAGCGCCAACACGTGCCCTGATGCAAATTTTTAAGTTTTGAATTTTTTGTCATGGTAACCCCATATTATATGGGCCAAATATGAAGTTTCATCGACTTCTGAAGTGTATTTTAAAGTTTTTTACTTTAACTCGCCCGCGGTCGATAAAATTCGGACCAAGGCCATCTCGTCAACTGGGTGGCACAGGTAAGATATTTCAAATTAACTTACTCGTTCAATAACGACGGGTAGGTCGACTTGATCAGTTGATTCTTTCAAATTTATTGGAAAAACAACCATCATTAATTCAGTTCGAACATTTCTGTGAAAGTCCTCGCCATTGGCTAATTTTTCCAGTTCATTTTTGGCAGTTTCGGTAATCTTTCCAGAAGTGGATAAATAATGAATAAGACGCAAAACAGAATTATGAAGCATTGTTGATATTGAATAAGCCCAACATGCCCAGTCGAGCTCTGATTGGTCGTGGACGGTTTTACCTATAATTTGAGAACCCACTTCAGCAGTCGTTAAACGCGTTTGAATCCGGCTCGATTTCAATACGAATTCCTGATATCTAAATTTTTCATATTAGGAGCCTATCAAAATTTAATTTTAGGATTATTCAAATCTAACCGAATTATTTTATTCGCGTATTCAATCATACATTCGGTTATGCGTTTTTACCTATCACGAACGGTTCTTCCTTCGATAATATTTAAATCGAAAATTTTTCGGGAACTTATTCCTTCCGGGGCGGCAAATATGGGGGTACCCCCTTGTTTATTCGTCAATCCAAAATCACCAATCAGCGCGCGCCAATTTCCCCCATCCGTTTTTTTGAGCAAAATATTTCCGGGTTTGATGTCCCCATGTACTTCACCTTCATTGACAATCCTTTTTAACCCGTTGAGAACATTTTGGACCAAAACGAATAATTGATCTTTGTCCTTGTCTGGCAATTGGTGTAAATTACAGTCGCATCGCTCCATAATAATAATCGTATAATTAAGAGCTGTCCCATTGGCACACTTGTTGGCGATAGGACCCAAAAACGGCCACAATATTTTCGTCTTTGAATTTTCGTTGAGTTGAAAATTCTTCGATCGTTTTCTGACTGTTTTGAATAGATTTTTTTGTCTTTTTAGTAAGTTTTATATCTGCCATTCGTAAGTGTTTAAAAGCCGCCTCTTTTTGGTGCCATTTTCCGACCGTTACGAACCCTTGCCCTCCGGCTCCGGCAAAATCGCCGTCTTGTTTAACTCCTGTGTGACAATGAAAAGCATTTAACTCGTCTGGACAATTTGTTGCTCGGCAATCGAAGTCGGCGCATTTCAAGTCGGTCAGGGAATAATAAATGGCGGTTTCCCTGTCTTCTAGATTCCCAACGGCGAAGGGGGTTAACAATGATTCGTCAACATCCTCGAACACTTCTTTTCTGATTTCATACTCGGTTATCCCACTGTAAAGAGTTATGTAGGGGTTAACCCCTTTTCGGAGCATTTCGTCTCGACAGCTTTGAAACATGAATTGTGGCGTCAATAAAAAATTGGTGATGAAGTTAATTTCGATTCCTCTGTTCAGAAGACTTTTCGTGATTTCTTCGGAACAATGACTCGCCACACTGAATACCGTTGATCCACTTTTGTCAGGTTTGATCAAGATCCGGTCGACTTCTCGTTTCGACAGTTTTGATTCGGCCAATTCAACCAAGTAGTAAAATGACGATTCGATTTTAGGCACAAGGTGGCGCCAATTGTGACAGGTGTTTTTAGCCCTAACTGCTGTTTGAAATAAAGCACGGAAAATTGAAGCTCCATTTGAACTTTCAAATCCAAATTCGATGTTTTTTGTTTTCCAAAATTGAATCTAAAAAACGGATTTAGTTTAAAGTTGGAAATAATTTAGTTTTTTACTTTCGTCTGTTCGAATCCATCAGAAAAGCAAACATAGTAAAGTAACCGAGAAGGGTCGGCGTTTAACCTTTCGATGTCGAATTCGGCCAATTCTTCAAACAATTCTCCATTGCACATATTTAATTCATTTATGTTATCCCGACACAACTTCAGATAAAGTGTCGAATATCCACTAACTTTATTTTCACCAAAAAACATTTCCGTCTCTCTTTCAAAAGTTTTCTTCAATTCTTCCACAATTTCGTCCAATTCGTCTGATTGGTCAAAAAGTCCAGGGAAACTTTCGACAAACCAATCGCTGAATTCGGCCGTTTTTTCCGCCGCACTATTTTCACTTTTAAAATTAAAAGTTTTTCGACATTTTTTTACAATTTTTGTTTGGTCGGGATTCGTGAAAATATTTTTGTAGCTTTGAAGCGCGTTTCGGATTCTGTTCGGATTTGAAATATATTCGCGACATTATTGCCGTAGTGTTTGAATTATTTCACACATATTTTTTAGAAATACAGGGTCGATTCCATTTCTTTGACGCAAATTTCCGTTTCCCCTCGGGAGTTCAATTTCCTCATCGTCGGTAATATCTACGTCATTAAAATCATCAATCTCGATTTCTTGGTTTCTAACTCCTACGCGCCGAATAAAGTATATTTTCGTCACTTTTGATCTGGTTTTTTTGACCTGGCCAAATTTAACCCAGAGAAACACGAGTGCGTAAATTCCAACTGGAGTGTTGGGCTTCAAAAAGGGGTCAAAAAAGGTCACTTTGGAATCTAAATAATTTTCGCGCTTTTCGTCAGGGGCAATTGTGCGCCAAACTTTTCATGAACAATTGTCGCGTTAAGAAAATCGAATTGTTGCGCGGTTGTCACCGCAGGGATACAAATTTGTATCCCTCGTCTTTACGTGTTTAGTGTGCGTTAACACGACATAGTATGGAAAATGTTAAGTTTTAGTTTGAAAGGTCTCACCTTTAGCGTACTTAAAAAAATACAGAGGTATGAATTTTTCAATGTTGGATCACGTAAAAATGCGCCAAAACGCGATTAATCGGCTTTCGACTGTAGGTGCGTTGATCGTTCGAATTTTTTACTGGAACATCGGATTGGCTATTTTATTTCTTTAATCGAACGGACATGACTTAGCGTACATTTGGTCCAGGCATGGTGAAAATCAAATTCTAGCCAGAAAGTGGAGAAAAATGACTTTTGATTTTTAATCGCCAAAAAAATGCCAAAAAAGGCCAAAATCGGGCGGACTCTGACGTCGATTGGATAAATTTTGAAAAAACAATTCATGTTAAACTAAAATTCCTATACCCCTAAAGCCCGTAAGAATTCCTCAGTCAAGACAAACACAAGCTTTTCCACGTAATTTAGAATTGGCAAATAAGTGAAAAGGCGAGAGATACAAATTTGTATCCCTGCGGAGAACACGGGTTAACCGTCTTTAGTGTACGTTAACGCGTTATCATAAGGAAAATGTTAAGGTTTAGTTTGAAAGGTCTCACGTTTATCATTCTGAAAAAAAATACAGCGGTAAAATTTTTTTATTTAAATTCGGAATTTAAAGAACCCGCCAACGATTTGCGATAAATGGCGCAAAAATCTTCATCGTCCAAACTTGGTTAGTCCATAGATCAAAAAATAACAAAAAACTAGGAACAACATAGCCTATGTTACATAGGGCTGTATCGATTTTTTGTCTACTCTTAACCTAATAAATCAAAAAATATGTCGTTATGAGATCTAGATGAAAAGTTATTGCGACCAAAAGTGAAACCAGAAAAGTGACCAGAAAGGGCTGAAAACGCCTTTCAATGTTTGATTACGTGAAAATGTGTCAAAAAACGCGATAAAGCGGCTTTCGACTGTAGGTGCGTTGATCGTTCGCATTTACTGAGACATCGGATTGGGTATTTTATTTTTTTAATCAAACCGACATGAGTTAGCGCACATTTGGTCCTCTGTAGCGCCAAAACGTGTCTTCTTTTTCACATTTTTTATTTCACCAACGTAACATGCGTTAAACTGCATAATATTTCAGGGTTTTATGAATTTTTATTTTTTCATAATGTAAATTTCTCCCTTTTCGGTCACTGCCCAATGCAGGGTTCTGCATAAGTGAAAAAATAATGGGATATGCTCTGGGATAAATAATAATATATTATTTTACCTGTTTTGAATATATTCCGAGCATAAAAGTGTTGCTGGCCAAGCCGAATAAATGCAATGTATTGCAAAATAAAGACTCCGAACATTTTGACATTCATTGTTTTAATTTTTCAGCTGGGAGCTTCTCAAAATCAAAAAAAAAATTCCAAAAGGCATTATAAAAAGCGGTTATTTTAAAAAATTTTTCAGATAGATATTTTAGAACCCAAAGTGAATTTGTAAACTACACCACCTGTCTACGTAACTTAACAAAACTTTTCGAAAAAAAAGTGTTAAGTTACGTGCATTTTGTTAAGTTATATACGTCAATTTTGTTAAGTTAGATGAGTAGTGCATAGGCGGAAGTGGTGGAAAACTTTTTAAAAACTGTTAAGTTACGTCAATTTAGGCCTATTTTTCTAGATTCGGTTGCAATTTGAAGACAAAATTTAATAATTTAATGTTTGATATCATAATTAACCATTAAAAATAAAGATCAGTCGTCTTAGCGGTATAGATTATGCGTAAAGTTCCAAGGTCTGTAGACAAATAAAAGCGTAAAAATATGATTTTATAACAATTTTTTTTTCTAAAAAAGACATAAATTTTCGACAATCTTGTCGAAAATTTGATGTTAATTTCACAGAAAGTCGCATTTTTTTAATTTTTCTTTTCAGTATAAATTACCAACACCACCTACCAAGTACACCATTTACCAACGGAAATTAGCAAAATTTTTGGACAAGAAAGGTGTTAAGTTACGTGATTTTTGTTAAGTTACGTGGGTAGGACGTAGGCGGAAAAGTTGCCGCGAGAAAACTGTTAAGTTACGTGATTTTTGTTAAGTTACGTCAATTTTGTTAAGTTACGTGGCGTTAAGTTACGTAGACAGGCGGTGTAATCTATACTACACTGTACTAATATGATATGAGTAAATTACTCATATTATATCCCCAATTGGCGGCCCTAAATTTTGCCCCAAAACCCCCCAAGCACGACCCCCAGAGGTTTGTCCGCCCCTGGTTTAAAATAATCCATTACAAAAAAGGAGCAAATAAAAATAGAACTTTTGTTTCCGTAATGAAAATAAATTAGTCATTGATTGAACCTAGGAAACCCCAAAAAGAGGTTATTTGCAATTGATAGTTTTCACACGTATTTTTTTTTCTGTCATAATTTTCCAAAACTGTGAAGTAGTCCAATTAGCGCGCCTACAAAAAAATGAACCTCGTACGTCGCTTTATTAACCGTTTGTTAATTTCTCTTATTTGTGGTCAAATTTACCAAATCAATTTGGATCAATAAATAATTGACCAAAGGGTGGTCGGGAAGCTTTCAAGAGTATGTTTATTCTGCTTATGGTGAGAAATTACGTACGATTAGAGAAGAGTAAATGAGAGACCGGACAAACGTCCTACCTCGTGCTCAGGGATGTACTAAATAATCGTGGTTGGGGTTAAACATCGGTAAAAACCAATTTACTATTTATTCGTGCCGTACTTTTGAAGAAATGACTTCTAAATTTATGGAAATATTTTTTGTTAATCCGGAGAAGCTCCGTGTATTTATCTCTATGATTTATTTTCAATAAATTGCTCAAATATCACAAGCCGAAAATCCCGACGTAAATACGGTCGTTAATGTATATGGTCGTAAAATGTATTGTTTTCCATTGTCTTTATTTATTAGTCATTTTTTAACTTAAAGATCCCAAATGAAAACAAACTATTTTTCCGTTTCAAAAACTTCGTGCACTTTGGCCAACATTTTTTTTTACAGATAATCCTTGGACTTTCAAGGGCGCCTCTGGAGACTTTTTACTATTGAAATTTAAATAGTCTGCTGAACACTGAGTTCAGGGGTTATCATTGGCCGACCAATCAACACCACGTACTGTGCGCTTGTTTACGTTTCCGAATGACATAAAAAGGCGGATTTTTAATCATTTTATAGTGTTAAGTTCACTGCCCGGTGACTTTCTTACCTGGTTATAATTTTTTATATGGTATATTCTGTATTGTGTTATATTTTCTTTAGAACTTAATTTTACTTATCAGCTTCAACTGAAAATTCCGTCTTTCTAGTTAAAATGTTCAGGATTGAGCATCAACTTTTTTTTAACTTGCCATAAAATCGAAATTATCCTTTGGGCAGCTCGACAGGACATCTCATGTTTTTTTGAGAGGCCAGCACAGGACAGCTCAATATAATTTTTCGGCGCGACAGGCCAGCTCAGCACAGCTCATTTCGATTTTTCAGCTCGACAGGCCAGTTTAGTAGCTGAACTGTCCTTTCGAGCTCAAAAATAAAAATGAGCTGTCCTGTGCTGGCCTGTCGAGCTAAAAAATTGAAATGAGCTTTTCAGTGCTCCATAGCTCCATAGTGACAATAAGTACAATAAAAATACATCAGTGTTGAAGTAGAACCTTTGTTCTCATAATACAACACAAAAAAATAATGCAACCTATTGTAGAACGCATTTTATGCGGGTAAACCCCAAGGGCGTAGGCGGAAATGCTGGAAAAAAGGCAAAAAAAAGGACAAAAAAAGTGTTAATTCAACTGCAAACTGTTAAGTCAAATGCAAACTGTTAAGCCAAATGGTGTTAAGTCAGATGGTTAGGTGGTGTGTTTCTATTTTTTATTGCCAAATGTTAAACATTTAGCAGAAAATTATATTTCAATCAAGAACGAATCTATACAAATCCTTCTTTTCAGTTAACCGGCAGCCTTATTTTCAGTTAATCGGCAGGTCTCAATTTTTCAGGGTGCCAGAGCTTTTCGTCCATGTAACTTTTCGTATTTGTCATTTTTCGTACAAACTCGAAAAATATGTTTTCGACAACTTATTTTTCGTCTTTGTTATTTTTCAAACAAATAATTTTTCGACAACTAATTTTTCAACCAAATTGTTTTTCAAACTATTTTTCTTTAGTCCAAAGTCTTTTTCACCTAACACGCTTTTCGTCCAAAAATTTTTCAGAAAACGAACTTTTCGTACAATTTTTTTTTCAAATGACGGTCTTTCTGTCCACCCAGTCAGGGAGAATAATCCAACAAAGTTTCAGGTCGAAAAAAGTTCGGCAGGATGTTCACATCATATGATTATACACAATTTTCAGTTCAGACTTTCATTATTCNTTTTTTGAAGTCCAATATATAAGTGATATTTCAAAACTCCTTTATCATTTAAAAAATTGTTAAAACATGTTAAAATGACAAAATATTATTATTATAAATATAAAATAAATTTTTATGAGTTATAAAGTTGAGTATTACTCTTAAAGTATATACTCAAAGTGTATGAAATGTACACCGAGCAAAAACCAGCTGGTGTAGTACTTTTTGATGGAAGCGAAAACCAGCTGTTTCGCTTCGTTCACTGTCAATGCGGAAAGTTTATTTCCTGTTTTTTCCTTTTTTCGCGCCTAACGTTACAAGGTATGGAGCTAATCTGGAAATGTCTGTTTACGTACATATCACTTTTGGAAAAGCGGTCTTTATGTCTATGGCACGATTGGTATATCGATCGTTTCGACAATAAGCTTTTAATTCAAAGTTTGTTTCAGTTAAATCATTTTTCGGAAATGTAACTTTTCGTACAAAATTTTTGTACGAAAAGTGACAAATACGAAAAGTTACAAGGACGAAAAGCTCCGGCACCATTTTTCAGTGATATCGCCAACGCAAGTACCAGTTAACCGGCTAATTTGCAGTTAACTGGCAGGTTATCAAAAAAAAACTTACCTGCCCATTAACTGGGTATCCTGTGTATTTAAATTGTTGAAATTCTTCCTTTTCCTTTTGGACTATTTTTTGGGAACATATGTGCCCAGATAAACCCTTAAGGGGCATAGTTATTTGACTGGAAATAATAATAATAACCAAGAAAGTTTTTTTTAATCACTATTATTTTTTGATACTTTACGGCCAGATAACTGCGCATTGCGTGGGCGAAATAGCTTGAAGATTTATCTTCAAAATTTTGGCCAGACAACGGTATGAGCGGGGATTTCGGCCAGATAACTGCGCAGGTGGTGTATTTATTTTCAACAAAAAAATTTTTAAGACATTTGCCACGTTTCCTAACTTTACCAAAGAGCTCTTTGCAATTCGTTCTAAGGGCAATAAGCAGAAATTTTTGAATATACCGTAGATCATATACGGCATCGATTGACTTAAGCCTTGATATTGAAATTTATTTATTATTTTAGAAACTGGGACGAAATTCAACTTCGCCGAATACAAACTGAAAGAAAGTACGAGATCAAGTAAGTAAATTTACATGCAATCGGGTATTTACGGTCATATGGCCACAGTATTATGTATCCCCTGGGAGATACAGGAGATACACAAAACGGGCATTTTTTTCAGGCGTCGAATCTTTCGCGGGAAGTTTAATAACCGGCCATTTTTTGGAAAATTTAAGTGGTCGGTAAAAAGGCGTAGAGGATGAAAATCAGTTTTTTATCGAAATAAAATATTCACTGTGATCGATTTACTATATACTCAACGTTCAAGCCTTTAGCTGCTAGGCTTTCCATGGGTGGTTTTTCCCTGAGTACCTCACTTGTGCTAAAACCTGTACTAAAGGATATGGAAAATAACGGATTTTGACTTGACAATTCAGTACTTTTGCGGGAAATGTTTTCCTCAAAAAAACTGTATTCCAACTTTTTCATTGATAATCTGTTCAATCTGGGGCCCGCTGGATAAAACTTCCAACCGGGGACACCTATTCCGTGCGAATCTTTTTTTTTTTTTTGAGTTAGCTACCCACTTTTTGTAAAAAAAAAATCGGCAGCCCGTAGAAGAAAACGTTTTTCCAGGAAATGTTTTTTCAGGGAAATTTCCTGATAAACGTTTTATCGGATAAACGTTTTCCTAGATAAACCCCTTTCCTATTAACAATTTTTCTTTGAAGACATTTTCTTGGATAAACGTTTTCCTTGAAAGACTTTTTCCTTGATAAACTTTTTCTTGGATAAACCACAAATGGATTTTCCCTGAAAAACCACAATTCGTAATTAAACCAGGCTGCTCTTCATGAATGCGCTTATTTGGATTTTTCCTGATAAACCTTTTTTGGATAAACGTTTTCTTTCAAAAATGTTTTCTTGAAAAAAAAATTTTGAATTTTCCCGGAAAGACGTTTTCTTGGAAAAAACAATTTTGGAATTTTCCCTGAAAAACCAATTGGTGAATTTTCCCTTGTAAAAGTTTTCTTGGAAAGACCGTGCTGCCAAAAAAAAATCTAGCGTGGTATACAATGGACGGATTTTGTTGATTAGAATTTCATTTTGAAGGTTTTTCCTTGTTTTCTTACTGAGATGATTTTCGACTTATACCGATTTAACCCGCGTCCTCCACGGACACAAACGTAAACCGAGCGTGAATCAAACCGAAATCAATTTGCGTGAGGAAATTTTTTTTTCTAAATCTGTATCAATAATGGTGATCCCAATAAAACGTATTTACTTTTTTTGTCATTTTTTTAATAACCAAGCTTGCGTTAGTGATAGTTGAAAAATAGCATTGAAAAAAAATTATAGTGTCGCTTAGGGGTTAAATTATACAAATTAGTTAAACCTTAGATATGCACACTAAATGAAAGTACTGCTAGAACTTTTAAATCATAAAACAATTTCATTTTTTTTATTGAGTCAAAGTGCTCTTGACACTTATAGCTGATTTGGCTTTCCAGAATAAGAATTTTTGAAATTAAAAAAAGATGCCGGCTAAGTTTATTAGCGGCGGTTTTTTAGCTTGATTACATTTTTCCATTTCCGGTTTTTCCGGTTTTCACCTTTTCTAGTTTTCACTTTTTTTCTAGTTTTCGTTTTTTTTCTAGTTCTAAGTGACCGGAAATGAAAGAAAAAAAAAACAATAAGACGGCAAAGAAACATTCGGCGCCGTATACAAAATAAGCCTACACCCTGCGCAGTTACCAGGCACCCTAAATAGGTATTCCGCCTACGCACTGGAAATTCATAAAATGTTTTTTTGGACTCTCTTTCATTCATTTTGATTTTGATTCTACACCCAGTATGGGTTTATCCGCCTTCCTTCAACAACATTGCTCAATTGTTGGTTTATCCGGCCGTTTTTTCCAAAAAATATTGCGGCTTCATCTGGCTACCTGCTTGTTTATGTCATTTTGATATATGCGTTGAACTTCGAATTCTTCTTCTACACCACTTGCGCAGTTATGTTGCCGGCAGTTATTTTGCCGATTTGTAATATTTCGTCATATTTTAGTAATATTTGGTCATATTTTCGTAATATTTCGTCATATACATTTAAGCAAACCCGCCTACACACTGCGCAGTTATGTTGCCGTTTTTTCCTGCCTGCGCAGTTATGTTGCCGTTTTCATTGGGCTAGTGAATTCTAGAAATTTCGATCTTTCAAAATTGGAACCAAATTTGAAATTAATAAAAACGTTCATACATTTTTTGAAAATTTCTTAAGGTTCACACGTTTTTAATCTCTAATTTTACAATGTGCCAGNCCCGCCTACACACTGCGCAGTTATGTTGCCGTTTTTTCCTGCCTGCGCAGTTATGTTGCCGTTTTCATTGGGCTAGTGAATTCTAGAAATTTCGATCTTTCAAAATTGGAACCAAATTTGAAATTAATAAAAACGTTCATACATTTTTTGAAAATTTCTTAAGGTTCACACGTTTTTAATCTCTAATTTTACAATGTGCCAGAAAATCGTTAAACATAATTTGGTTGAAATTTTGACTATAATCACAACGCATCACACACTTTCTAAAGTTTCAATTTTATCAGTCAACATTTTAAAAACGTTTGAATATTATTATTTTGTCATAATTTGATACAAAAGGCTATTTGTGGCAAAAATGACTCATTTTGCGAATTGCGCACGCCTACGCAATGTATTTCGCAATTATTGCGTAATTTTTTGATAATTTTAGTTTCCGCCTACGCCCTGCGCAGTTATGTTGCCGTTTATTGAAAATACTTCGGCAACATAACTGCGCAAGTGGTGTATCGAAGAATGGCTCCAATTAGTTGGAAACGGATTCAATCACTCGAGTATTGCTAAAACATGTTAGTGCGATTGATTTACTTGTTTCGGCCTCGTACTAACAAACTTCTTCTGCATAATTATATGGAGAGTTTTTTGGTATCGTTTTTTTTTTGATATTGTTTTTTTTTTGATATCATTTGTTTTAAAGGTCACGAAGTTATATGATTTTCCCATGTTAAGCGTTTTTTGGATATATTTTGTGTTCGAAATTGGAAATTGAAAAAAACCGCTTTATAAATTATTATAAGTTTCGTTGTTTTAATAAAAAGCTCTCAACGAAAAAACGAAATCACCTCATGTGATTGACGGTTATATATTCCGATTTTCGCAAGATCAAGTCATTCTAGGGGTCAGTGGTAGTAAGTAGCACAATAAATGGAAATCCACGTTAAAATAGAACCTTTGTTTTCATAATAAAAGGCAACAAAAACAATTTGATCCTTGTTGTAGAACGGATTTTATAGCGTTGTCCTTAAACGTACATTTTGACGAAACGGGTTAGTCGCATCCTTAAAGCGCCAATTTAATTCAGGAAAAGTTTTAAAATTATTCAAATAATATTTAAATACGTTCTATCTTTTATGATTGATCATACTACTCAGCGTTTTACATGAATTTCCGACGTTTTTTTTTCGTTTTTTTTCTTTGCTATTTTCTAGATAGCCAAACTCTAGTTTTTCCGTCCGTCAAAAACTCGAATCTCGCCATCTAGAAAATGCGGGAGAAAAGATGGCGGAAATTCATGTAAAACGCTGAGTAGATTGTCATAAACCAGAATTTAGTTAGAACTTGTTTTTTATTTGAACAGCACTTCAGATTTTGAACTTGCAAATGGAGTTTTATTTTGGATAAATTTCCGACAAAAAAGTTTATTTTAAAACAAGAACATTATAACCAACATTGAGATTTGAGATTGCAGTATATTTTAATCGAATTCATAGTAGGTTGTCCATAGTTATAATTACGAATACACCTTGATTGAACATCTAGATCAGCCTAGATTAGCATATTACAAACATTTCTGTGATTTCTGGGATGGGATATATTTCTCGAAATAACGTTAATTTGATGTGAAATCGAACAATATTTTAAATTTTGAAAAAACAATTTCAAGCAATCTGTTTAAACGAGCATAGAAAACGAAACGAGCTAAATATCATTTTTAAATTTTTGAAAATCACAATTTTGATGTTTATAAAAAAACTACGACGGGTCGGTCCTTAGGGATTGCAACACGTTCCAGCAAATTCTGTAATGTTTGTCCACGAGTCAACGTTCGAAATCTTGTTTTTGATGATTCGTTCCGTGGATTCGTTTTCTCCTAAATCTGTTGTGCCATATTCGGGACGGTTAAGCAGCTCGCCGCTTGGTTTCACGAACTCTTTTTTACAGAGAATATATCTTGAGCTGTCGTCTTCAGTGGGGCACCGTCGGAATCGGAACAATGTGTGTTTTGAAGAAAGGGTGAACTATTGACAGGGCGCAGCCGCGGCTAGCCGGATTTGGTCAAATGTAGACAAAGTCGAAGCCCTGAAAAGGTCGAAAAAGAAAAGGTCGAAAACGGCATAAAAGGGCGAAATATTAAAAGGTGAATTTCGAGGGTTTCAGTTTTCGACTTTTCTGGTTTTTGGCCTTTTCAGGTTTCGAGCATTTTAGGTTTTAGCCCTTTTATGCCATTTTCGACCTTTTCTTTTTCGACCTTTTCAGGGCTTCGACCTTTTCTGCATTCGACCAAATCCGGCTGCGCCATTGACAGTATACACCGCGTGCGCAATTATCCGGCGTCAACTTATTGGCGGGGTTGGCCCGCTCGTACCGTTATCGGGCAGGTTTTTTGCCCAAAAAACTTTTCACGTTTCCGCCTACGCCCTGCGCATTTATCGAACACCCTGCGTAGTTATTGAGCGGGATTTTTTTGTTGCGAAATGTGCCCGATAACTACGCACCCGGTTTATATATAAATCATTCCGACGGTGCCTTCAGCAGCTATCGTGCAAATATTTTCACAATAAGAACATTCGAAAGTTGTCGTTGCAATACGGCATAAAGACACGTTTCCTTTAATTCAAACATCGTTTAATTTTCATGAAGAACCTAACCCATAGGGGCATATTCGTGATAATTTTGACAAAACCCTTTTATTGTCATTCGATCAGCGACCTTCGATGCGCTATTTTGATATAAATATCATGCGCTATTTTGATATAAATATCAATTAAAAACCATAAAACGACGGATCTTCTGCACTTAGAGCAATAGGAAAATTGTAGTTAGGCGGCAAATCCTTAAAAAAATTCACGAAACAGGCGCTGTGAGTTATGAAACGGCATTGTGAATAAAACCTTTTTCGTCAAACTTCGGCAAAAAAAAAAAACACAATTGTGCTTTGAAAAATCCTTTCTACGATATATTCCTCCGTCAATTTTTGGTCACAGATTGGTCGTTACTGCCCTCCTTATAAATACCACAGAAGGACTCCCTAGTTCCAAATAAAAAGGGGGAAAATTGGTCTTTATATGATCTTAAAATATTCCAACACGGTATACTAGAAACACCCGGCCGATTTCCATGAAACTCAAACGGTATTAGGTGCCTCAAAACTACAAAAATCCTGACAAATTGTCCACTGTCTGTGAGTGCGCACGCTTGCGGAACATCGTCTTTTAGTTTAAAACCGACTTGGTTTTTGGATTGCTCTACCGAATACCGATCGAAAGTGTCTTTGCTAACGAGCAAATCGAACAACCATTCAGTTCTAAACATACATAAAAAATAAAGAGGGGAACTTAATAAGGATCTCTTCCACTGAATGAGGGTCGGTTGTGCTAAATAAGGGTCGCCTTTATCGATAAAAATATTTTTACTCCAAATAAGAGTCGCTGTTTTTAACATTGCTTCCTATTTTTAACTAGTTTTTGCTGTTCATGGATATAATAAATTTACATTGTACTCAACTCAAATTTAATCTTAAAATTGTTAATATCAAACACACAGGGTGCGCCGTTATGTTTAGCAAGAAAATTTGAAAATTTTCACAAAAAAATAACGGCGCACCCAGTGTATCCGCTCAAAAACATAAAAAACGTGAAGTTACAACACCTTCTCCTAGATGTGCTCAATACGCGTCGTTCTTAAAAAAATGTTAACCAAGTCTTAATACGCACCCCTTCTATATAGTCCATACACCAGACTGCGCACCCGGTGTATTTATTAGACGTACAACTTCCCAAGATTCAAAAAAATTTTGTTCTCGGTGCCAATTTTGATTGGGCGCGTTACCATAGCAACCGGACGCAACAAGTAACAATTTATTTTTTGTTCCGCGGACAATCAGGTTAGACGCGTCGTACTTCTATATACCGCGTCACCTAGCAACTTAGAAGGACAAGTACAGGGGAGCGTTATTTCTTCTTATTTTTTGTTGTACGGACAATCATGCGCTGTAAACTTAATATTGACCACTGAACACTTCCCCATAAACTTACAGATTTTTTTGATATTCACATTGTTTCTTTGCGTCCTCTAGCGAGCATGCACAATGATCGAGTACAAAATTCATGTTACCACTGCCGAGCAATATATGCCCTTTTAAATTTGTCGAATCGTTAATTTGACTTTTCTTAGTTATTGGAAAATTAAATTCAATATTTTTAATTTAAATAAATTTTGTGATGGTATAATGGGTACTCAGCAAAGCCAGATATAAATTTGAATTATAAAAGTTACAAGGTTTACGAATGAAAAAAAAACACCAAGAAACAAAACGCCCATCGTGTTTTTAAATGGCTTGCCGCGTATGATCTTGACATGGTTAATACTGGAATGCCTAGACACGTCTTATTTTGTTACGTGTTATCTTGCCACGTTTCATATTGTCGGGTCTTATTTTGACACGTATTTTCTTTTCATGACTTTTCTAGAAACTTATTAACTTGACACGTTTCAGAATGACACGTTCTAGAATGAGATTTCACATGTCTTATCCTGAAACGGATCTTTATACTTTTTAAATTAACACGGTTTACATTGACAAAAAAAATTTTATATTACACAGGGTGCGCCGGTATGTGTTATCCCGTTATGTTTCATTTTTCCCGACCGTGCTGGTATGTTTCACTTTTTTGAGAAAATATTTTCCCCGAATATATATCTTTATACGTTAAGCCCTACGCCGTTATGTTCCATTTTATCCTGCTGGGGCCATTATGTTTCACTATTTTTCGAACTTTTTTGTGAAACATAACGGCGCACCCTGTGTATCAGACTATCACCCGATGAGTCATAAATTATGATTCACAATGATACGTGTAGTTAGCCTATTTTTCCTTAGGCAAAAAAAGTTACACTAAAAAATTACACATTTTATGACAAATTGTCGGCCCTAAAATTTCGATTTCAATTTTCCAACTATTACGTAATAGTTGGTAACATTGAGAGCGGTAAAACTAACAACACAAAGCATTGCAACAAGTAGTCCACCACTGATGAGAATTTTGCATCCAAATTTGTCGTCATTTTCCGAATTTATCTCATTGACTAAAAATCAGACGATATTAAATCAAAACTAAAATCATATCTCAAGGTGGCCCGATTAGCCCGTAGTGCGTAGGGTTGGCCAGCTGACAATTTGTTTGAAACAACAAGGACTCAAAAACACTTAATGTTTGTGTACGTGTTGTATCAGTACCTGTCGTGTGTGATGTATCGGAGTTTTGACTCATTTTTTTTGTTAAATTGATTTTAAAAGTAAAAAAATATATAAAAATTCTAAGGTCCGATTTTTATAAAGTTTAACTGATATGTAAGGTATAAGTAAGAAGAGAAATAAGTAGAATATAAACTAAAATATAAAGATCACATAATTTACAATATTTTTTCAGTTTTTTAAATTTATATTCACGAGAAATCAGACAATTTCATTTCAAATCTTCAAAAGACTTCATATGTATGTGGATATATTCTTAAAATAATATTAATATAATCTTAAATTAATTTGATCTTTGATCCTTTTCATCTAGAAATGTATACTATTTTTGGCCCAGCTACTATTGTAGATCTAATTATCACAATCATTTTTACAATATTTATGAGTTCTTGAAGTTAGACCCGGAATTTTATTTTTGTATTATTTTTTTCTTCGACGTTTTGTTTCAACTTTTGTTGTTTGTAGTACAAAGTTTGTACAGTTATCTTCCAGCTTTGAAATGAACCCCTGCGATGTCATGTTGTCTTATTTTGCCGTTTTGCAGACTTTTTGTTTGCCCTTTTTAAAACGCCTACTTAATGCGCCGTTATCTTACAGCCTGCACCGAAAAGAATGTTTATACGAACCATTCTAGAATGTTTTAATTAATCATGAAAATATTACACTTTTAGTAACGATTGCATTGTCAATTTGCTCTTTTTTAAAGTCTGAAACTTTTTAGACCCCGCTTTTGACCATTTTCGAATATAATAATGGGGAACTTTCTAAAAAAGTTTCAAAAGTTTTATGTGAAATTAAAATTATTCTTTCACATTACATGGTGTATTTTGATTTTGCTTATTATAACAAAGTCATTCAAAGTTCATTTAGAAAAATAAATCTAGAAAAGTTTTTCATTTCAATCACAATACGATTGTGTAGGAAAATTGTTTCGGTAGTTGTCCTATTTTTGTGGGGTGAGTTTTGGCTGGTTCAAATAAACTGACTGATTTTTATTGCGTAATAAACTAACATGAGTTCAGTAAATATATGCATTTATCACCAATACATCCGTTACGGCCTCCATCAGTATCGATTGAGATGCGTAGGTATAAATTACTGTTAGGATTGCAGTTATTTTCACAAGTACACCCAGGACACCAAATCTCTGCGCCGTTATCCAGACTTATGTCAACGGACACGCCATCATGGTTAGTGCCTCTTGTGGTAAAAGCTTTCAATGAATTCTTCACGAAACAAAATTGCTTAAAATCGTTGCTCTTCAAGTAAACTCCCGAATGTTTTTCCATTGTTTTATTCCAAAAGAGAAGTTCAACCTCTCCGACATGACCACTGTCGTTTTTGGTTTCAAACTTAAGACAATCTTGCCACTTCGTTGCATCAAACGAGAATTCACATAATGTACCGTTTGGGCACAAACAGTCGATATCATTGAAACTTTTAGCCACGTTCAAATTGTTGTGCATTCCAAGTAATTGAATCGAGTTTGCGTCACAAGAATTTTGAGTTCTACCCTCACAGTTAAGACATTTAAAGTGCTGTAGTTGATTTGAAATTAAATTTTCAAAATCATTTTCAAAGAAAAATATCGGTGTTTGAAACTGGTATATAAAGGTTTAATACCAGTATACGCCAAATTTACTTTTTTTGAAACTAAACGCAGAAAATATATTTTTTCCGTTCGCTCAGTAATTGTTCAAACCCTGATCCTGCAGTGTCTTTTTATTGTCATGGAAAACGCCTTTGTGTGTATGATTGTAAGCAATTTCGTAACGAACGTACGGCTATAAACATACACCTCAAACTTTCTCAAGATAAAAGTCCATCTGGGTATGCCAGATCACTTGATATAGGGTTACTAAAATTTCAAAAATAGCCCTATAAGTTTTTCCCTGAAACTAGCCCTATAACAAAAAAAATGAGAATTTTTTTTAAGTAGCCCTATAACTGGCATGTTCAAATCGATTTTTGAAAAATTATAGGATGTTTCCTAACGTGTCGCTTTTTGTTACACGAGTCATATCTGACATGAAAATACGTGAAAAACGTTACGAAAGTTCGTTTCTTTCTCTTCTTAAATTAGAAAGTAATGATAAATATACTTGCATTAAATAGCATACTAAGAGACACTGTGATACAATCTTTAAAGTGTGCATTTATAGTATTACATCCACTTGTGAGTCAAATATATATAGCCAATCCAACTGTTCGAATTTTTGCTGTCGATTGTGAAAGATGTCAATTCTCCTTCTGGAAAACAAAAAGACCAGCTTTCATCTATTGCTAGATTTTTGCTGGGAAACGTTTTACTCGATTTATATTATACACTTATTGTAAAGTTGTAATATAAATAATACATTTCTATGGTTATGTTGCCGTTTTGTTAAATATACTTAGGCAACATAACTGCGCAGGTCCTGTACACGAATAATATAAGTTTTTTAGCTAACAAGCTTTAAGACGATTGTTTCTTTATCAATCTGAGCATTTAGGAAAGTTGAGTTTTTTAAGAAAAATTGAGTTTTATTTTAAACTGACCTCGGCAGCTGAAAAAAGCTGAGTTTTTTACCAGTTTGTTTTTAACAGAAATAGGTTACTGTATAATATATCCTGTCTTATATTGCTTTTAAATTGCGCGTTGATTTCTCCGATGTTGCCAGATTTGTCTCTGGTAGCAAAACGCAGGCACTGTTTTGCACCAATTGCTTGCTCACATAAGAAACTTAGTATAAGGCAGATAGAAACAAGAAACCTTGACATCAGATTGGTCTCTTAAAATATTTCATGTTAGTATCATACATTATGACTCATAACTTATGATTCATCCATTATGAGTCAGAAAGTTTGACTCATACGCTATGAGGGGATGTATTAAAATGTTCGACTTTTTTTTCTTTTTGAGACAGTCGAACAAATCAAATGTAAAATAAAATGAAATTTCCTTAATTTTTACTATTATACGGTCAATTATATTCGGTGCTTTAAAATGGCTCGAGAAAAATTGTCGAACAAATCCACTACAGTCTTTATGAGTCATACATTATGAGTCACACATTGTGACTCATACATTGTGAGTTATAAGTTTTCCGTCATAACATAGCAGTATGAGTCATGATATATTTTAGACAATCATATTGTTACTTCTAAATAAATTTTATCACATAAACTCTATCTAGCGTTTTTTGAGTATCACTCACATTTCCAAATTTAAAAAAAACACTATGATTTAAAAATCTATATCTTGTTTTGATTAATGTTGGTTATTTATGTTTTTCATTGCTTTACGAAATGTCAATATTATTGAGCAATTGTACATTTTTTCTACTTCCTGTGCTCGGAAGTAGGGCTAAACCACAAAAATTTCGAATTCACCACATTAATACATAGAAATTTTTAGTTACACAGGGTGCGCCGTTATGTTTCACAAAAATATTCGAAAAATAGTGAAACATAATGGCCCGATCGGGAAAAAGTGAAACATAATGGCGTGGGGCTTAACATATAAAGATATGTATTAGGGGAAAATACAGTATGTATGACCTATGGCGATAAGGGA